>JAXCGZ010018211.1:10000-22922 GCA_037179515.1 Halocaridina rubra | reverse complement strand
TGTGCTTATCTGATTTTTTCATGGCCCGAATGAGATTGGGAATTGAATTAAATGCTAAAATGAAGCCACGAGTGAGGTTTGGGAATCTGTAATATGAACATAGTGGCATTCAGTTAGAATGCGTTCATTCCTAAGTATAGCAGATATAAGCTATAAGGTTGGATTCCTTTTAACCTTCTGTGGTGTAGTGGTAGCGCCTTCACTTAGTAATCATAAGTCCTAGGTTCGAGTCCCAGTCGGGGTAAAAAATGATTCATGTTTGCACATATGTAATGTGCTTATCTGGTTATTTCATGGCCCGAGTGAGATTGAAAATTGAATTAAATGCTAAAATGAAGCCACGAGTGAGGTTTGGGAATCTGTATTATGAACATAGTGGCATTCAGTTAGAATGCATTCATTCCTAAGTATAGCAGATATAAGCTATAAGGTTGGATTCCTTTTAACCTTCTGTGTTGTAGTGGTAGCGCCTTGACTTAGTAATCATAAGTCCTAGGTTCGAGTCCCGGTCGGGGTAAAAAATGATTCATGTTTTCACATATGTAATGTGCTTATCTGGTTATTTCATGGCCCGAATGAGATTGGGAATTGGATTAAATGCTAAAATGAAGCCACGAGTGAGGTTGGAGAATCTGTAATATGAACATAGTGGCATTCAGTTAGAATGCGTTCATTCCTAAGTATAGCAGATATAAGCTAAAAGGTTGGATTCATTTTAACCTTCTGTGGTGTAGTGGTAGCACCTTGACTTAGTAATCATAAGTCCTAGGTTCGAGTCCCGGTTGGGGTAAAAAATTATTCATGTTTTCACATATGTAATGTGCTTATCGGGTTATATATATATATATATATATATATATATATATATATATATATATATGTATGTATGTATGTATGTATGTATGTATGTATGTATGTATGTATGTATGTATGTATGTATGTATGTATGTATGTATGTATGTATGTATGTATGTATGTATGTATGTATGTATGTATGTATGTATGTATGTATGTATGTATGTATGTATGTATGTATGTATGTATGTATGTATGTATGTATGTATGTATGTATGTATGTATGTGATTACCTAATTGTGATTACCTAATTGTGTTTACGGGAAAGAGCCCAAAGCTCGTATCTTCCCGTCTCCTGATCGGTTCTATTTTTAGACTTAGTGATACTTATCATACCTGTCCTTAAAACTATGGATTGAGGTAGCATTAACTACCTCCTCGCTTAGCGAATTCCAATTATCAACTACTCTTACACTGAAAAAGTATTTCCTTACATCCTGCAAACAAGTTTTCTTCCGAAGCTTCAAACTATGACCTCTAGTTCTAGAGCCAGCCATATCGAAATATCGATCCCTATCCACTCTATCATAACCATGAAGGAATTTAAAGACTGTCACCATATCCCCCCTTACTCTTCTAGCTTCGAGTGATGGCAAGTCTAATTCCCTCAGCCTCTCATCATAACCGAGATTGCGTATTTCTGGCACCAGTTTCGTGGCATGTCTTTGAACTTTTTCAAGCTTAGCTATGTGCTTTTTCAAGTGCGGATTCCAGAAGGGGGCTGCATATTCGAGTTTTGGCCTCACATAGGTTACATAAATATTTCTGAACATTTCCTTGTCCATGTGCCTGAAGGCTACCCTTACATTTGATAAGAATGCATATGCTGCCCTTACTACGCCATTTATATGTATTTCTGGAGACAAATCTGCCAATATGTTTACTCCTAGATCTCTCTCATTTTCTGTCTCCTGAAGTTGTACTCCAGCCACCGAGTAGTCAAGCTTGGGCCTTCTTGCACTTGTACCCATTCTCATTACCTTACATTTTGAGGTATTGAATTTCATTAGCCACTTTTCTGACCACTCATGCAGATTATTTAGATCCTCCTGAAGTTCTCTACCATTGTTCTCGTTTTTTACTTTCTTCACAATCTTTGCATCATCTGCAAACATATTCATGAATGAATTTACAGACTCTGGTAGGTCATTTACATATACAAGGAACAAAAGTGGCCCTAAAACTGAACCCTGTGGAACTCCACTACTAACTCTTCTCCAATCAGACACTGAGTGTCTTACTCTAACCCTCTGTTCCCTTCCTTCTAAGTAAGTTTTTATCCATTCCAAGACATTTCCACCTATTCTAGCCATTGATTGCAGCTTCCTAATAAGTCTCCCATGTGGAACAGTGTCAAACGCTTTCTGGAAGTCTAGGAATATGCAATCTGCCCAGCCCTCTCTTTCCTGTAAGATTTGGCTTACCTCATCATAAAATTCTAATAAGTTTGTTACTGTTGATCTTCCTTCTCTGAAGCCATGTTGCCTCACTGACAAAAAGTTGAAGGATTCCAAGTGAAGAGAGATATGTTTCCTTAGTAGTTTCTCCATAACTTTGCAAACTATGCTGGTCAAGGAAACTGGTCTATAGTTCAGAGCCGTATCCCTCCTTCCCTTTTTGAAGATAGGTATCACATTTGCTTGTTTCCAGCATCTTGGAATCTCCCCCGACTCCAATGACTCCTTAAATATGATACTTAGTGCCACTGATATTGTGTTTGCGCATTTTTTAAGCACATGAGGGGATATGTCATCAGGACCTGTAGCTTTATGAACATCTAAATCCATCAGCGCCTTGCATACCTCTGTGGCTGTAAGGTTGATGTTCTCTAATACCGGCCCTTGGGCTTCTATCACTGCAATCTGAGGGGGTGGGGTATTTTCTACTGTAAATACTGACTGAAACTCCTTGTTCAATTCTTTGCAGATCTCTTCGTCCGTCTCAGTGATGCTTCCATCCGCTCTCTTTAGCCTTAAAACCTGTTCTTTTACCTTCAGTTTTCCTCTGATAAAGCTGTGGAAAAGCTTGGGATTTTCTTTCGCCTTCCTGGTGATGTCCCTCTCATAATCTTTCTCTGCCTCTCTCCTTTTGCTTAGGTAGTCATGTATGTATGTATGTATGTATGTATGTATGTATGTATGTATGTATGTATGTATGTATGTATGTATGTATGTATGTATGTATGTATGTATATATATATATATATATATATATATATATATATATATATATATATATATATATATATATATATATATATATATATATATATATATATATATATATATATATATATATATATATATATATATATATATATATATATATATATATATATATATATATATATATATATATATATATATATATATATATATATATATATATATATATATATATATATATATATATATATATATATATATATATATATATATATATATATATATATATATATATATATATATATATGGGTTTTGGAGAAAACGTCTTGTTTAAGAAAGTTCTTAATGATCTATTTATCATATTAGGAGTAAAACCATTTTGTATAAAGAATTTATTCAGAAAGGACACTTCTTCATCAAATTTAATGTAAGTGGATGCTAAGCGAAATGCTCTAGAAAAGAGTGTGCACAATGTGTTCTTTTTGTATAGTTCATAGCACTCACTTAAAAAAATAATTCCCACGCCCGTGATACATGATTTGCGGTAAATACTAATTTCAAATTTATTGTTGCTTTTCTTTAGTAATAGATCTAAAAAGGGGATTAGATTATTATTCTCAATTTCCATACTAAAATTAATTTTGTTAAGTTTGTTATTAAGGTAATTCAAGAATTTCTCTTCACTATGACTGTTCTTCTCTTCAAATATTATAAAAGTATCATCAACATATCTCCTATAGATCACTGGTTTAAAAACAACAGAGCACTCATTTAACCACTGTTTCTCATGGTGAGATAAAAAGATATTTGCCAATAGGACAGACAAGGGATTACCCATGTGGCCAAACCATCTACTTGTTTGTAAAATGTCTCATGGAACATGAATAAGGAATCGTCGACAGCCAGTTGAAGCATCTGTTTGAATTAGTTTTTTGACATACCCCATAAAGCCTCCATCATTGAATACTAAGTCTGTGATTATGTGAATTACTTCATTTACTGGAACATTTGTGTATACGGACATTATGTCATAACTTGTAAGGAGTGTGTTTTCATTTATATGCATGTTTATTAATTCCGAATATATTTCATGAGAATTATTAAGGCTGAATTGATTTCTTGCATATTTTTCGATGTGGGGAAGACTAAAGTTGGATAAGTTATAGTTGTGAGTTTTGAAGGAGGATAAAACGGGTCTTAATGAGACATTTGGCTTGTGCACTTTTGGGAGACCATAGATTATACTTGGATTTTATCCAGTTGCATACATTTGTTTATATTCGTTTTCTGTGATGTTTCCGGATGCATGCATTTTCTTCAAGAACATATTTACTTTATTTTCTAATAATAAATTATGTTTTATTGGATCACAATGATGTACTTGTTTAAAGTTTGAAGTATCATTCAAAATGTTGAGCATTTTCGATAATAATCAAATCCCCTTTTTAGATCTATTGCTAAAGAAAAGCAACAATAAATTTGAAATAAGTATTTATTGCAAATAATGTTTCACGGGCGTGGGAATTAATTTTTTAAGTAAGTGCTATGAACTATACAAAAAGAACACATTGTGCACACTCTTTACTAGAACATTTCGCTTAACATCCACCTACATTACATTTGATGAAGAAGTGTCCTTTCAGAATAAATTCTGTATACAAAATGGTTTTACTCCTAATATGATAAATAGATCATTAAGAACTTTCATAAACAAGACGTTTTCTCCAAAACCCATAACATATGGACCACAGAAGCACAAATTATTTTTCAAATTCCCTTTCATGGATAACATTACGAACTCCTTTCTTAAAAATGAGATCGTAAATTTATTTAATAGCTATTATCCACAAATTAACTCTAATTTAGCATTTTATAATCACTTTAAACTTAAAACATTTTTAAATCTTAAAGAACAACTACCTCAACCCTTCTGTTCATTGGTTGTGTACGTTTTTAAGTGTCCAATTTGTCAATTGGCCTATTATGGTTCGACTAAGACGTCATTAACAATAAGATACCATGAATATAAGGGGCTGAGTTTCAGAAGTAGCAGACACCTGACAAGACCTCTGGCATCAAGCATTAGGGAACACTGCCATAAAAAATATTAGTGTGATTTCTCAATAAGCAATTTTAAAATAGCTTACAAAGGAAAAGATGAGACTGAAATTAGAATTGCAGAATCACTTTTAATTAAAAGGGAGAACCCCGAATTAAATTTATATTCCTCAACCTATCTTTTAAAAATATTCTAATGTGGTCCATTGCATTAACTTTTAATTTTTTTTTGCATTTTTAATTTGATTCTTATATGCGTATGTATATGGATATGTATATACGTGTAATTTTGTTTTTATTAATTGTTGTTATTTGTTCTTTGTATATATATATATTGAGTTTTGCTGTTTTGTTCAGTTTTTGTAGGTATAGGCATGAATATGAACTCAGTGAAAGTTTAAAACGTTACTAGATAGTGTAGAAGACAACTGGAATAAAAATTTGAATATGTAAACTGATAGGTGATCGTTCTACAATTACTTATAAAAATACGTTTTCCCGAGACTAAAACTGTCTCAGATGTTATAATAATAATAATAATAATAATAATAATAATAATAATAATAATAATAATAATAATAATAATAATAATAATAATAATGATAATGATAATGATGACAATAATGATAATGATGATGATGATAATGAAAATAATAATAATAATAATAATAATAATAATAATAACAATAATAATAATAATAATAATAATAATAATAATAATAATAATAATAATAATAATAATAATAATAATAATAATAATAATAACAATAACAATAATAATAATAATAATAATAATAATAATAATAATAATAATAATAATAATAATAATAATAATAATAATAATAATTAATAATACTTCTTTCATTATTATTATTATAGTTATTATTAGTAGTAGTATTGAGAATCAGCAACCACAAGAACGTGGACTACAAATGAAGGTGTGCAATAAAACCCAAAAGAGGTATTTAGTACACAGTAAGTTCACTGTACTCTAAATACATATTGTATATACTTATAACTTTTCGGAGTTTTATAGGACACCTTTATTATAATTATTATTATTATTATAATTAATCTCTTTCCAAAAACGGCAAGTATTAATACATATTTTAAAAAGATGTCCATGAGATTGACCACAGTGTAGTGAATTAGAGTATATGTCAATGTTTCTCTCATTTTATTTTGTACATCCGTAGCTGCAACAGTATAGTAATACTTCACACTGAACCATATTTTGCTAAACATATGTGAAGGCATAACAGCAAAGGATTAAGAAATATTTCTAACACATTGTCGCTAATGCATGCAAATGTGCGTGTGCACACACACATGCGCACAAACACACACACACACACCGCGCGTTCAGTGACACACGGAATTGCTCCTCTTAAATTTTAGTTTCGAGTGACTAAAGTGCTTAGTGGAAAACTTTACCATAATTTCCAAAAATATGAAATCGTGCAGAGTATTGTGAGTACAAAAACTAATATTTGTTGTAAGACGAGACTGTTCATATTAAAGGAAAAAAATTGAGAACTTTTTCGTGAGAAGAGAGAGAAGCTGCCGTCCAGTTTCTGCCTTGAGGGAAATCTAGAAGAGTTGCCAGACGTGGAGCCTCACACCACATTACCTAATTTTTTGTGTAAACTGGGGAAAGCTCTTGAGCCGTTTTACCTGATCCTGTGGTTCTATATATTGTTAAAAACAGTATCCTTCCCATTTATATTAACTAGTTAGTTAGTTTGATACACGAAAAAATTGAATAATAAAAGAAAAAAAAATTACCAAATACCCACCCGTCAACAGTACTGAGTTAAGTTGCCAAGTAGTACAGCAGTCCTATTTTCTTCTTTTTTTTTTTTTGCTTTTCTTTTAGCTTTCTCGTTTGCTATTTTGTTATTTTGTATATATATTGAGTTAAATGTAAAGTCTAAATCCCGTGATAACATATCTTGGTTAGCAAGTCAGTTTATCAGTTAGGAAGAATATATAACAGAAACAGGTGGGTGCCACCTCGAACACAAATTCGAATTTTCCTTCAGGTTTGACTTTTGTTTTTCTTTTTCTTTTTATACGTAAATTACCATGGTCAAGTTTTTAAGTTAAGATGTGTGTTACCAGAAAGGAGACAAACTGAGTCACTAAATAGCACTTATATGGAGATATAAAAATTCTGTGTGAAGGTAAATTAGAAGTTTTTCTCTTTTTTTTTTTTTTTTTT
Organism: Halocaridina rubra; assembly: GCA_037179515.1. Lineage (NCBI taxonomy): Eukaryota > Metazoa > Arthropoda > Malacostraca > Decapoda > Atyidae > Halocaridina > Halocaridina rubra. The sequence goes on along the minus strand of JAXCGZ010018211.1, from coordinate 15,623 downwards.
TTTTTCTCTTTCTCGTCTTCTTTCTATATTCTGTGAGAGGGAGAACATAAAAATGAAGCCATCTCTGTCCCAAACCTCTCCCACCCATGGGGCGGGAGAAGGGGTAGTCATCAGAGGACTTAAACAGAGAATCAAGAAGTTAGAGGAAATGGTTACAAGCCTTGATGATAAAATTCGGAATATGGATGGAGAAATGAAAGAGAATGAAACACTCAGAGAACAAATAAGATCTTTGGAGGAAGCAAATAAAGCACAAGGGCAGGAGAGAAAGGAACTAGAAAAAAGAATAAAGAAGCTGGAAGGGGAAAAGAGTCAACTAGAATCTAGAATTTCTAATCAAGAAGATAAAAACAAACAGCTAAATGACAACCTAAAGGAATTAGATGTTAGTTCACTGCTATCTTCTGAGAGAGACGAGATTGCTGCTTGGAATGTTCAGATTAAGGAAAACATTGAACAGTTCAGAAAAGAGTTCCAGGAGCTGAATATGGAAAATGATGCCATGAAAACGTCCTTTGCTGATGCACTAAAGGGGAATGTGGCAGTAAAAGAGGCTGTAAAGGTGGTGGCACTGGAAAACATACAAACAGTTGACTATAAAGAGACAGTAATCGAAAAAATGAAAGACGTTGTGATGGAAAGGGCAAACCCACTCATCAGACAGGCACTTGATAAGGAGAAGACAGTGGTAATCTCAGGCATAAGTGAATCCCAGGAGCCAACATGGCAGGGGAGACTTGAAGAAAATAAAGCTAGGGTTGTAGACCTGATAAGAAAGCTTGGAGTAGTATGTGGTCCTGAGGATATTGTAAACATACACCAACTAGGTAAATATTCGAGGGAAGGAAAGCCGAGACCAACAAAAGTAACCTTTGAGAGAGGGGAGACATGTAGGGAAATATTGTTGAGAAAAAAAAGTCTAAAAGACCTTCAAGAATGCAAAGAAGTGTTCATTAGACGATACAGAACACAGGAAGAGATGGGAAAGATCAAAAACTTGTTGCAAGAGGCAAGAAGGTTAAATGATGAAAGAAATGAAGAAGAGAAGAAAAATTTTCGTTACGGAATACTTCCAGACAAAGGGGAGATAAAGAAGATAATGACAGAAGATCAGGGGATGGGGCCTCATTAAGATTGTTATACACAAATGCTGATGGATTAGCTGGTAAGGCAGTAGAATTAAAAGATAGGATTCACAACAGTAAGGCAGATATAGTAGCAATTACAGAGACTAAGTTGAGTGAGGACATAAACAGTGTCACAGTTTTTCCTAAGGGCTTCAGAATACTAAGGGTCGAAAGATCTGAGAGGACTGGTGGAGGGATAGCACTGCTCATAAGTGAGAGGATTCAAGTTGAAGAGATAAACTTGGCTATAGAAAGTGAGTTCAGGGAATTTCTTGTTGCTCGCATAAATACTGGGTCAGAGAGCATTATAATAACTGTTGTATACAACCCACCAAGGAACCAAAATAGGCTTGAAATTTATGAGGAAAGTCATATAGGTACGATTGAAGTCATAAACTCAGTTGTTAACATGGCGCGGGAGAAAAAATGTAGGATTTTGATTATGGGAGACTTTAATCATAAAGAGATAGATTGGATAAATCTTGACCCACACAGTGGTGAGGACTCCTTTGGGGCAAGATTCCTAGATTGCGTACAAGGGAATTTCCTACACCAACATGTAATGGAACCAACAAGAGCCAGGGGTGGGGATGAGCCATCACTACTTGATCTGGTGTTCACAGATAATGTGTTGGATATTGAAAATATTGAGTATGAACCACCAATTGGAAAGAGTGACCACTGTGTGTTGTTGATGGAGTATATCATTGAAGACATTCTTCCTGAGAGTAGAGGCACTGAGGACATGAGGAGGAACTATCAGAAAGGAGATTACATCAAAATGAATGAGCTTTTTGCAGTTATTGACTGGAGAACCTTATTTTACAACAAATCTGTACAAGAAATGTATGACATCTTTTGTGAGAAATATGGGAAGATTGTAGATTGCTGCATACCTGTCACCAAAGTAGGTGTAATTCATGCCAGAGAGAAATGGTTCGATAATGGGTGTAAAAGAGCTAAGGAGTGGAGAGACAAATGCTGGAAAAGGTATAGGAGGAGAAAAAACATAAATGCCTGGCAAACCTACAAAAGAGCAAGAAATGACTACCTAAGTAAAAGGAGAGAGGCAGAGAAAGATTATGAGAGGGACATCACCAGGAAGGCGAAAGAAAATCCCAAGCTTTTCCACAGCTTTATCAGAGGAAAACTGAAGGTAAAAGAACAGGTTTTAAGGCTAAAGAGAGCGGATGGAAGCATCACTGAGACGGACGAAGAGATCTGCAAAGAATTGAACAAGGAGTTTCAGTCAGTATTTACAGTAGAAAATACCCCACCCCCTCAGATTGCAGTGATAGAAGCTCAAGGGCCGGTATTAGAGAACATCAACCTTACAGCCACAGAGGTATGCAAAGCGCTGATGGATTTAGATGTTCATAAAGCTACAGGTCCTGATGACATATCCCCTCATGTGCTTAAAAAATGCACAAACACAATATCAGTGGCACTAAGTATCATATTTAAGGAGTCATTGGAGTCGGGGGAGATTCCAAGATGCTGGAAACAAGCAAATGTGATACCTATCTTCAAAAAGGGAAGGAGGGATACGGCTCTGAACTATAGACCAGTTTCCTTGACCAGCATAGTTTGCAAACTTATGGAGAAACTACTAAGGAAACATATCTCTCTTCACTTGGAATCCTTCAACTTTTTGTCAGTGAGGCAACATGGCTTCAGAGAAGGAAGATCAACAGTAACAAACTTATTAGAATTTTATGATGAGGTAAGCCAAATCTTACAGGAAAGAGAGGGCTGGGCAGATTGCATATTCCTAGACTTCCAGAAAGCGTTTGACACTGTTCCACATGGGAGACTTATTAGGAAGCTGCAATCAATGGCTAGAATAGGTGGAAATGTCTTGGAATGGATAAAAACTTACTTAGAAGGAAGGGAACAGAGGGTTAGAGTAAGACACTCAGTGTCTGAATGGAGAAGAGTTAGTAGTGGAGTTCCACAGGGTTCAGTTTTAGGGCCACTTTTGTTCCTTGTATATGTAAATGACCTACCAGAGTCTGTAAATTCATTCATGAATATGTTTGCAGATGATGCAAAGATTGTGAAGAAAGTAAAAAACGAGAACAATGGTAGAGAACTTCAGGAGGATCTAAATAATCTGCATGAGTGGTCAGAAAAGTGGCTAATGAAATTCAATGCCTCAAAATGTAAGGTAATGAGAATGGGTACAAGTGCAAGAAGGCCCAAGCTTGACTACTCGGTGGCTGGAGTACAACTTCAGGAGACAGAAAATGAGAGAGATCTAGGAGTAAACATACTGGCAGATTTGTCTCCAGAAATACATATAAATGGCGTAGTAAGGGCAGCATATGCATTCTTATCAAATGTAAGGGTAGCCTTCAGGCACATGGACAAGGAAATGTTCAGAAATATTTATGTAACCTATGTGAGGCCAAAACTCGAATATGCAGCCCCCTTTTGGAATCCGCACTTGAAAAAGCACATAGCCAAGCTTGAAAAAGTTCAAAGACATGCCACGAAACTGGTGCCAGAAATACGCAATCTCGGTTATGATGAGAGGCTGAGGGAATTAGACTTGCCATCACTCGAAGCTAGAAGAGTAAGGGGGGATATGGTGACAGTCTTTAAATTCCTTCATGGTTATGATAGAGTGGATAGGGATCGATATTTCGATATGGCTGGCTCTAGAACTAGAGGTCATAGTTTGAAGCTTCGTAAGAAAACTTCTTTGCAGGATGTAAGGAAATACTTTTTCAGTGTAAGAGTAGTTGATAATTGGAATTGGCTAAGCGAGGAGGTAGTTAATGCTATCTCAATCCATAGTTTTAAGGACAGGTATGATAAGTATCACTAAGTCTAAAAATGGAACCGATGAGGAGACGGGAAGATACGAGCTTTGGGCTCTTTCCCGTAAACACAATTAGGTAATCACAATTAGGTAATCACACACACACACACACACACACACACACACACATATATATATATATATATATATATATATATATATATATATATATATATGTGTGTGTGTGTGTGTGTGTGTGTGTGTGTGTGTGTGTGTGTGTGTGTGTGTATGTGTGTGTGTGTGTGTGTGTAATTACCTAATTGTGCTCACGGGAAACAGCCCCAATCTCGTAAATACCCGTCTCCTGAATGGTTCCATTTTGTACTTAGTGATACTTATCATACTTGTCCTTAAAGCTATGGATTGGGTTAGCATTAACTACCTCCTCGCTTAGCGAATTCCAATTATCAACTACTCTTACACTAATAAAGTACTTCCTTACATCCTGCAAACATGTTTTCTTACAAAGCTTCAAACTATGCCACTAGTTCTTGTGCCAGCCATATCAAAATATCGATCCCTATCCACTCTGTCTTAACCATGAAGGAATTTAAAGACCGTCTCCATAGTCCTCCTCAATCTTCTAGTTTCGAGTGATGGTAAGTCTAATTCCCTTAGCCTCTCCTCATAACTGAGATTGCGTATTTCTGGCACCAGTTTCGTGGCATGTCTTTGAACTTTTTCAAGCTTAACTACGTGCTTTTTCAAGTGCGGATTCCAATAGGGGGCTGCATATTCAAGTTTTGGCTTCACATAGGTTACATATATATTTCTGAACATTTCCTTGTCCATGTGCCTGAAGGCTACCCTTACATTTGCTAAGAAAGCATATGCTGCCCTTACTATGTCATTTATGCGCATATCTGGAGACAAATCAACCAGTATGTTTACTCCTAGATCTTTCTCATTCTCTGTCTCTAGAAATTGTACTCCTGCCACTGAGAAGTCAAGCTTGGGCCTTCTTGCACTTGTACCATTCTCATATACCTCACATTTTGAAGTATTGAAATTCATTAGCCACTTTTCTGACCACTCATGCAGCCTATTTAGATCTTCCTGAAGTTCTCTACCATTGTTCTCGTTTCCTACTGTCTTCACAATCTTTGCATCATCTGCAAACATATTCATGCATTTTTTTACAGACTCTGGTAGGTCATTTACATATACAAAGAACAAAAGTGGCTTTAAAACTGAACCATGTGGAACTCCACTACTAACTCTTCTCCATTCAGACACTGAGTGTATTATTCTAACCCTCTGTTTCCATCCTTCTAAGTGTGTTTTTTTTTTTCATTTCAAGGCATTTCCACCTATTATTGTCATTGCTTGCAGCTTCTTAATAAGTCTCCCATGTGGGACAGTGTCAAATGCTTTCTCGAAGTCAAGGAATATGCCATCTCCCCCTTTCTTTCCTGTAAGATTCGGCTTACCTCATCATAAAATTCTAATAAGTTTGTTACTGTTGATCTACCTTCTCTGAATCCATGTTGTCTCACTGACAAAAAGTTGAAAGATTCCAAGTGAAGAGAGATATGTTGCCTTGGTAGCTTCTCCATCACTTTGGAAACTATGCTGGTCAAGGAAACAGGTCTATAGTTTAGAGCCGTATCCATCCTTCCCTTTTTGAAGATAGATATCACGTTCGCTTGTGTGTGTGTGTGTTTGTGTGTGT
>JAXCGZ010018210.1:7500-22959 GCA_037179515.1 Halocaridina rubra | reverse complement strand
TATATATATATATATATATATATATATATATATATATATATATATATATATATATATATATATATATATATATATATATATATATATATATATATATATATATATATATATATATATATATATACAAATAAGCACATTACATATGTGAAAACATGAATCATTTTTTTCCCCGACCGGGACTCGAACCTAGGACTTATGATTACTAAGTCAAGGCGCTACCACTACACCACAGAAGGTTAAAAGGAAGCCAACCTTATAGCTTATATCTGCTATACTTAGGAATGAACGCATTCAAACTGAATGCCAATATGTTCATATTACAGATTCCCCAACCTCACTCGTGGCTTCATTTTAGCATTTAATTCAATTCCCAATCTCATTTTGGCCATGACATACAAATAAGCACATTACATATGTGAAAACATGAATCATTTTTTTCCCCGACCGGGACTCGAACCTAGGACTTATGATTACTAAGTCAAGGCGCTACCACTACACCACAGAAGGTTAAAAGGAATCCGACCTTATAGCTTATATCTGCTATACTTAGGAATGAACGCATTCTAACTGAATGCCACTATGTTCATATTCCAGATTCCCCAACCTGACTCGTGGCTTCATTTTAGCATTTAATTCAATTCCCAATCTCATTCGGGCCATGAAATACAAATAAGCACATTACATATGTGAAAATATGCAGTTAGAATGCGTTCATTCCTAAGTATAGCAGATATAAGCTATAAGGTTGGATTCCTTTTAACCTTCTGTGGTGTAGTGGTAGCGCCTTGACTTATTAATCATAAGTCCTAGGTTCGAGTCCCGGTCGGGGAAAAAAATTATTCATGTTTTCACATATGTAATGTGCTTATTTGTATTTCATGGCCCGAATGAGATTGGAAATTGAATTAAATGCTAAAATGAAGCCACAAGTGAGGTTGGGGAATCTGTAATATGAACATAGTGGCATTCAGTTAAAATGCGTTCATTCTTAAGTATAGCAGATATAAGCTATAAGGTTGGAGTCCTTTTAACCTTCTGTGGTGTAGTGGTAGCGCCTTGACTTAGTAATCATAAGTCCTAGGTTCGAGTCCCGGCCGGGAAAAAAAAAGATTCATATATATATATATATATATATATATATATATATATATATATATATATATATATATATATATATATATATATATATATATATATATATATATATATATACTATATATATATATATATATATATACTATACATATATATATATATATATATATATATATATATATATATATATATATATATATATATATATATATATATATATATATATATATATATATATATATATATATATATATATATATATATATATATATATATATATATATATATATATATATATATATATATATATATATATATATATATATATATATATATATATATATATATATATATATATATATATACATAAAATATATATATATATATATATATATATATATATATATATATATATATATATATATATATATATATATATATATATATATATATATATATATATATATATATATATATATATATATATATATCGAATTAGGTCGTGACATTAATCTTGTTACCAAAACCTTCAATATTTTCCATTAAAATTCTATTATAATTTAATAATTTATTAAACCATTAAAAAACTGTAGATCAAAATTATATAAAAATTATATCTGTTTAAGGTATTGACTGACAAAACTAATAAATAGAACAAAAATTAGGTTATTTTTATTCTTTCTTAAGTGCGTTTCCCACTTAATATCATAACTTATCAGATATACTTCCTCTTAATGCAAGGTGCTCACAGAAAAAAAAAACGACAATATAGAGAGGCATCTCGTAGAATCTTTCTATTGCTGCATCGTGATTTCTCGTGTGCTGCTTAGTAAACCAGCTTCGCTAACAAATGATCAGTGACCACTAACCCACCAAATAGAGGACGAGTCTCGAGTCCCAACTTCCTTACCAGTCGTTTTCAAGTGGTTATAGTGCACTTTTTTCAAATATCTCTTTATTGTTATTTTTAAATCTGCTCTTCTGAAGTTCTGAGTCCTAAAAACAATCTCGTATAAGGAGTTCTTCAATTTCACAGTTTTTTATATTTTTATTTTTTTGGCAATCTGGGAAACTTTTTTCTAATTGAAATGTAAAGCAAATTTAAAAATTTGCATACGAATATATGTAAGGCGGCAGATAAATTAATTAGACACACAATTACTGTGCCAAGACGCTATCAACTACACCACTGAAGGTCAAAAAAGGAAACAAGCCTTACAGCTTAACTGCTATACTACGAACGAACTCATTCTATCTGCATGTCTTTTTCTTCATATTACAGCTTCTCCTAACCTCACTCGTGGCACAGTAATTTAGTGTCTTATATTCGATTCATGTTTTCACATATGGTAATGTGTTTATTTGATTATTATTGATTTCTATATAGCTGAGTTTAAAATAAAATACGATAACCGAATGAGGCTAGAAGAAGCTGTAATATGAACACAAAGGCATTCATATAAAATGCGTTCCTTCCTAGTATGGCAGTTATATTGCAAGGATTGTTTCTCTTTTAGACCTTCAGTGGTGTAGTTGGTAGCACATTGGCACAGTAATTATGTGTTTTAGGTTCGGGTTCCGGTCAGGGGTAAAATATGATCATATATATATATATATATATATATATATATATATATATATATATATATATATATATATATATATATATATATTTATATAATGCCACATCCCATCCTACCGGCTCTTCCATAACTTGTGTCGCTTACTAATGCCAATACCCCTACTGCCCCTACCACAGGGCTACCTCTGTAAGATGCAGCCCCATGGTATCAACAGATGCCATCAGAGCTGCGTCACAATCGCTCGCCACCCATTCCTATTTGTAACACGCTCACTTGCATCCCTCACATCCATCCTCCTATCACTCAGGGCTCTCCTTACTCCATCCATCCACCCAAACCTAGGCCTCCCTCTAGCATTTTTCCCATCAACTCTCGCAATCTTCACCTTTTTCAGCAGTCTTTCATCATCTATCCTCACCACATGGCCAAACCATCTCAGAATATTCATATTTACTCTGGCTGATAATTCTCTCCCAACAACCGTTCTTGCTCTCACCTCTTCATTCCTAACCCTATCCAACCGAGATACACCAATCATACTCCTCAGGCATTTCATCTCAAACACATTTATTTTCCGTCTCTCATTTATTTTCATACCCCATAACTCTGATCCATACATCACAGTTGGCACAACCAATTTCTCATACAAAACTTTCTGAACATTAATTTTCAACCCTCTATTCTTCATCACTCCTTTCAACGCACCCAAAACTTTATATCCTTCATTCACTCTTTGACACATATCTGCTTCTACTCCACCATTTGCAGCTATAACCGAGCCTAAATACTTAAATTGATCAACTTCCTCAAGTGTCTCTCCATTCAACATAACATTCAATCCAGCACCATCCTCATTCATTGTACACCTCATAACCTTACTCTTTCCCACATTCACTCACAACTTCCTTCTCTCACACACCATTCCCAATTCTGACACTGACACAGCTTCTCCTCTGAATCTGACACCACCACAGTATCATCTGCAAATAGCAACTTATTCAGCTCCCACTCGTTATCATCCCCATCTACCATTCTCAAAACCTCGACCACGCACTCACTCATTCACCTCTCTTACGACTCCATCAATATACAAATTGAACAGCCAACAAATTGAACGCCAATAATAATAATAATAATAATAATAATAATATTAACAATAATAATAATAATAATAATAATAATAATAATAATAATAATAATAATAATAATAATAATAATAATAATAATTAAAGTAATAATAATAATATTATTAATAATAATAATAATAATAATAATAATAATAATAATAATAATAATAATAATAATAATAATAATAATAATAATAATAATAATAAGCTATCATACCTTGAGATGAAATCAGTTAAACAATAGTCGAATCATCTCTACCATGGACTTGATCATTGTTAATGTCTTCCGTAAGACCTTGAAAAAATCAGATAATAATTCCACGGGAGACGATGGTACATGTCAACACTCGATACTAGTATTGATTGTGGTTACACCGCTGTGATTGGATGGGATAGAATATCATCACTTAACACTAAACAGACACACATATACACACACACATTGTCATCAGAAACTAAGGCTGCCAGGATAGAGACTCTCCGTCGCATAGTTTGTCTAAACACTGGAAGACGATCTTCTGTTGCACCGTAGAACAGGTTTGCCTTGATGTGACTACTAGCTGTTTAGTTCTGGGACACGTGCTTGGTGGCCTTGGAAGTAAAAGCGAAAGTGAAAAAGTCTTCTTTGGTATGAATAAATTAGATGTTTGGGTCAGTTTTGATTGATTGTAAACTTACATTTCATCTTTTCTTTTTGGTAAATGATCTAAATTTGCAAGAATGGCTTTCTGTCAAGTAAGATTTTTGATGGCTATTAAACGCATTACACGTGAAGCTATTGAGAAATTCTCTTGCGTTTTTAATTCTTGCTTAATCACAATGCATAGTATGAAGTTCATCAACTGATATGCATATTAGAAGAACTGATTTCATTGTGAATGATATTCCAATACTTCTTATTACATGTCCGTTTACTCTTTAATATATATATATATATATATATATATATATATATATATATATATATATATATATATATATATATATATATATGTGTGTGTGTGTGTGTGTGTGTGTGTGTGATTACCTAATTGTGTTTACGGGAAAGAGCCCAAAGCTCGTATCTTCCCATCTCCTGATCGGTTCCATTTTATACTTAGTGATACTTATCATACCTGTCCTTAAAACTATGGATTGAGATAGCATTAACTACCTCCTCGCTTAGCGAATTCCAATTATCAACTACTCTTACACTGAAAAAGTATTTCCTTATCCTGCAAAGAAGTTTTCTTACGAAGCTTCAAACTATGACCTCTAGTTATAGAGCCAGCCATATCAAAATATCGATCCCTATCCACTCTATCATAACCATGGAGGAATTTAAAGACTGTCACCATATCCCCTCTCAGTCTTCTAGCTTCGAGTGATGGTAAGTCTAATTCCCTCAGCCTCTCATCATAACTGAGATTGCGTATTTCTGGCACCAGTTCACGCATGTCTTTGAACTTTTTCAAGCTTAGCTATGTGCTTTTTCAAGTGCCGATTCCAAAAGGGGGCTGCATATTCGAGTTTTGCCCTCACATAGATTACATAAATATTTCTGAACATTTCCTTGTCCATGTGCCTGAAGGCTACCCTTACATTTGATAAGAATGCATATGCTGCCCTTACTATGCCATTTATATGTATTTCTGGAGACAAATCTGCCAGTATGTTTACTCCTAGATCTCTCTCATTTTCTGTCTCTTGAAGTTGTACTCCAGCCACCGAGTAGTCAAGCTTGGGCCTTCTTGCACTTGTACCCATTCTCATTACCTTACATTTTGAAGTATTGAATTTCATTAGCCACTTTTCTGACCACTCATGCAGATTATTTAGATCCTCCTGAAGTTCTCTACCATTGTTCTCGTTTTTTACTTTCTTCACAATCTTTGCATCATCTGCAAACATATTCATGAATGAATTTACAGACTCTGGTAGGTCATTTACATATACAAGGAACAAAAGTGGCCCTAAAACTGAACCCTGTGGAACTCCACTACTAACTCTTCTCCATTCAGACACTGAGTGTCTTACTCTTACCCTCTGTTCCCTTCCTTCTAAGTAAGTTTTTATCCATTCCAAAACATTTCCACCTATTCTTGCCATTGATTGCAGCTTCCTAATAAGTCTCCCATGTGGAACAGTGTCAAACGCTTTCTGGAAGTCTAGGAATATGCAATCTGCCCAGCCCTCTCTTTCCTGTAAGATTTGGCTTACCTCATCATAAAATTCTAATAAGTTTGTTACTGTTGATCTACCTTCTCTGAAGCCATGTTGCCTCACTGACAAAAAGTTGAAGGATTCCAAGTGAAGAGAGATATGTTTCCTTAGTAGTTGCTCCATAACTTTGCAAACTATGCTGGTCAAGGAAACTGGTCTATAGTTCAGAGCCGTATCCCTCCTTCCCTTTTTGAAGATAGGTATTGTGACAGAGTGTTTCGCTCAAAGTCACCAGAGGCTGTTAGATGCCTTATTAAATAAACTTGTAATATAATTGTTATTTTCTAACTAAAAAAATAATTCCCACTTCTTGACTTTCGCAGATTATGATTATTTGCAATTTGTATTTTAGCTTATAGCTAATTCTAAATATACCTTGTTTACTCTTCTTGTACGTGTAGAAGTATAGCCCCGATATAAAGGCTGCTCCTATTTTCTGTCTGCTACGAGCCAAGAAAATTATGAGAGATAAAAACCAGTAACCTAACTTTTCATTATTATTCTCGTTTTATTTTATTTGCTTCCACTTGATGCACCTAAAAATACTGTCTCTCCCTTGCATCTCTGCTATAATTGCCTGCCAGGGACCACCACTAAAATAGTCCTTAAAATGATATCAGAGCCAATTACTGCTCTAGAAATGTATCCTACAGATGAACTCACCAGGAGGGACAATGAGACGTCCTCTTTTGGCGCCGAGACTGCCCAGAGGCAACATCTCGCCTGGGTAGTCTAAGTTTATTTCAAATCTTAATTACGTGGCATCTTCACAGGAATTCATCTAGCACAACAAGGTGAGGGATAGTGTATGGTAAAGCTCGTGGGTCAAGCAAATTGGTTTATTTTCGAGAATTAGTTACATTCGTTACTGGATAAATCTTATGGATTTTCATTCTCAGATTTCATTCCAATACACACGAAATTTTGTAGATTACCAAACTGGAATCTCACATGCCAAAGTTAATTCCTTAACCTGTAAATTACAGCTGATATATATTGCTGAGAAGTTTCTTTTCACTGAATGTGATAAACGAAAATCTCATCCTCTGAAGACTGGTTATGAGACCGTAAAAATCTATATCTTTTCCTAATAAATTCTAATTTCATTTCACCCCTTTCTATCATCGTAAATAAAGTGTTTTACGTCAAAAACTCGTCAATAAAGTTATTTGCTATACAAATTGCAAATATTTAAAAGGTAATTTTTCCCAGTTGGCTTTGCAAATATTTCTTGTTAACCACAATTTAATGAATGCATACCGTATTTATCTTGCTAATTCTTCATATGTTGGGGATAAAGTGTTTTGAGTTATAAGTTGCAAATACCTCAAAAGGTGGTTTTGCATCCTTTTTTTCATTGCAAAGTTCTTGATAACTAAAAGTGAATGAATACTGTATTTATCTCGTAGATTCTTCCTTTATCCTAAATAGAGTGTTTTACCATATTAATTGTTAATCAGTAATAAGCATTGCAACTTTTGTGGTTGCCCACAATTTAAGGAATACATACAGTACTGTATTTGTCTTGCTTAATTTTCATTTATTGTGAATATATTGTTTTCCTTTAAAAACAAGTAGAGAATTAATGGTTTTGTATGCTATTATGGTAGCATAAATATTTCTGGTTAGCTGTGAATAACCAATATATATTCATCCAGTAGAATGACATTGGAAACTCATTATATGTGTGCTCATGCTTTCAGTTTCCCATTATAAACAGTGTGTCATTTCTGTTTCTGAAATTGCAGTGTCCTGTATTCTACTCTGCCTGTGTGACAGAGGTAATCATCGAGTTGAGGCCAAAGTCTTGGCATACGTCCGTGGTGCCGGGAAACGATATCGTGCTCACCACCTCCGGGATTCGAGACAGCATTTCATAAAATTTAATTTGAGAAATTTAATTCAATTCTTTTAATGTCATTGCATTTCCAAAATTAAAAGAAAGTTGAATTCTGAGTTTCATTTAACCGACTAATGGTAATCGAGATGGGGTGTTCAAGTACAAATATCTGTCCTGTCTGTTTGTGAGCTCTTAACCGAGCTCGGTACTTTGAGTCCCCTTAGTAAAACAGAATCTTAACAACACTCTAGCATCCTGAACCCCCACAGGTATCACATTTGCTTGTTTCCAGCATCTTGGAATCTCCCCGGCTCCAGTGACTCCTTAAATATGATACTTAGTGCCACTGATATTGTGTTTGCGCATTTTTTAAGCACATGAGGGGATATGTCATCAGGATCTGTAGCTTTATGAACATCTAAATCCATCAACGCTTTGCATACCTCTGTGGCTGTAATGTTGATTTTCTCTAATACCGGCCCTTGAGCTTCTATCAGTGCAATCTGAGGAGGTGGGGTATTTTATACTGTAAATACTGACTGAAACTCCTTGTTCAATTCTTTGCAGATCTCTTCATCCGTCTCAGTGATGCTTCCATCCGCTCTCTTTAGCCTTAAAACCTGTTCTTTTACCTTCAGTTTTCCTCTGATAAAGCTGTGGAAAAGCTTGGGATTTTCTTTAGCCTTCCTGGTGATGTCCCTCTCATAGTCTCTCTCTGCCTCTCTCCTTTTACTTAGGTAGTCATTTCTTGCTCTTTTGTAGGTTTGCCAGGCATTTATGTTTTTTCTCCTCCTATACCTATTTCCATCAACAACACACAGTGGTCACTCTTTCCAATTGGTTGTTCATACTCAATTTTTTCAATATCCAACACATTATCTGTGAACACTAGATCAAGTAGTGATGGCTCATCCCCACCCCTGGCCCTTGTTGGTTCCATTACATGTTGGTGTAGGATATTCCCTTGTACGCAATCTAGGAATCTTGCCCCGAATGAGTCCTCACCACTGTGTGGGTCAAGATTTATCCAATCTATCTCTTTATGATTAAAGTCTCCCATAATCAAAATCATACATTTTTTTTCCCGGGACATGTTAACAACTGAGTTTATGACTTCAATATTACCTATATGACTTTCCTCATAAACTTCAAGCCTATTTTGGTTCCTTGGTGGGTTGTATACAACAGTTATTATAATGCTCTCTGACCAAGTATTTATGCGAGCAACAAGAAATTCCTTGAACTCACTTTCTATAGCCAAGTTTATTTCTTCAACTTGAATCCTTTCCCTTATGAGCAGTACTATCCCTCCACCAGTCCTCTCAGATTTTTCAACCCTTAGTATTCTGAAGCCCTTAGGAAAAACTGTGACACTGTTTATGTCCTCACTCAACTTAGTCTCTGTAATTGCTACTATATCTGCCTTACTGTTGTGAATCCCATCTTTTAATTCTTCTACCTTACCAGCTAATCCATCAGCATTTGTGTATAACAATCTTAATGAGGCCCCATCCCCTGATCTTCTGTCATTATCTTCTTTATCTCCCCTTTGTCTGGAAGAACTCTGAAACAAAAATTTTTCTTCTGTTCTTCATTTCTTTCATCATTTAACCTTCTTGCCTCTTGCAACAAGTTTTTTATCTTTCCCATCTCTTCCTGTGTTCTGTATCGTCTAATGAACACTTCTTTGAATTCTTGAAGGTCTTTTAGACTTTTTTTTCTCAACAATATTTCCCTACATGTTTCCCCTCTCTCAAAGGTTACTTTTGTTGGTCTCGGCTTTCCTTCCCTCGAATATTTACCTAGTTGGTGTATGTTTACAATATCCTCAGGACCACAAACTACTCCAAGCTTTCTTATCAGGTCTACAACCCTAGCTTTATTTTCTTCAAGTCTCCCCTGCCATGTTGGCTCCTGGGATTCACTTATGCCTGAGATTACCACTCCTTATCAAGTGCCTGTCTGATGAGTGGGTTTGCCCTTTCCATCACAACGTCTTTCATTTTTTCGATTACTGTCTCTTTATAGTCAACTGTTTGTATGTTTTCCAGTGCCACCACCTTTACAGCCTATTTTACTGCCACATTCCCCTTTAGTGCATCAGCAAAGGAAGTTTTCATGGCATCATTTTCCATATTCAGCTCCTGGAACTCTTTTCTGAACTGTTCAATGTTTTCCTTAATCTGGACATTCCAAGCAGCAATCTCGTCTCTCTCAGAAGAGAGCAGTGAACTAACATCTAATTCCTGTAGGTTGTCATTCAGCTGTTTGTTTTTATCTTCTTGTTTAGAAATTCTAGATTCTAGTTGACTCTTTTCCCCTTCCAGCTTCTTTATTCTTTTTTCTAGTTCCTTTCTCTCCTGCCCTTGTGCTTTATTTGCTTCCTCCAAAGATCTTATTTGCTCTCTGAGTGTTTCATTCTCTTTCATTTCCCCATCCATATTCCGTGTGTGTGTGTGTGTGTGTGTGTGTGTGTGTGTGTGTGTGTGTGTGTGTGTGTGTGTGTGTGTGTGTGTGTGTGTGATTACCTAATTGTGATTACCTAATTGTGTTTACGGGAAAGAGCCCAAAGCTCGTATCTTCCCGTCTCCTGATCGGTTCCATTTTAGACTTAGTGATACTTATCGTACCTGTCCTTAAAACTATGGATTGAGATAGCATTAACTACCTCCTCGCTTAGCGAATTCCAATTATCAACTACTCTTACAATGAAAAAGTATTTCCTTACATCCTGCAAAGAAGTTTTCTTACGAAGCTTCAAACTATGACCTCTAGTTCTAGAGCCAGCCATATCGAAATATCGATCCCTATCCACTCTATCATAACCATGAAGGAATTTAAAGACTGTCACCATATCCCCCTTTACTCTTCTAGCTTCGAGTGATGGCAAGTCTAATTCCCTCAGCCTCTCATCATAACCGAGATTGCGTATTTCTGGCACCAGTTTCGTGGCATGTCTTTGAACTTTTTCAAGCTTAGCTATGTGCTTTTTCAAGTGCGGATTCCAAAAGGGGGCTGCATTTCGAGTTTTGGCCTCACATAGGTTACATAAATACTTCTGAACATTTCCTTGTCCATGTGCCTGAAGGCTACCCTTACATTTGATAAGAATGCATATGCTGCCCTTACTACGCCATTTATATGTATTTCTGGAGACAAATCTGCCAGTATGTTTACTCCTAGATCTCTCTCATTTTCTGTCTCTTGAAGTTGTACTCCAGCCACCGAGTAGTCAAGCTTGGGCCTTCTTGCACTTGTACCCATTCTCATTACCTTACATTTTGAAGTATTGAATTTCATTAGCCACTTTTCTGACCACTCATGCAGATTATTTAGATCCTCCTGAAGTTCTCTACCATTGTTCTCGTTGTTTACTTTCTTCACAATCTTTTCATCATCTGCAAGCATATTCATGAATGAATTTACAGACTCTGGTAGGTCATTTACATATACAAGGAACAAAAGTGGCCCTAAAACTGAACCCTGTGGAACTCCACTACTAACTCTTCTCCATTCAGACACTGAGTGTCTTACTCTAACCCTCTGTTCCCTTCCTTCTAAGTAAGTTTTTATCCATTCCAAGACATTTCCACCTATTCTAGCCATTGATTGCAGCTTCCTAATAAGTCTCCCATGTGGAACAGTGTCAAACGCTTTCTGGAAGTCTAGGAATATGCAATCTGCCCAGCCCTCTCTTTCCTGTAAGATTTGGCTTACCTCATCATAAAATTCTAATAAGTTTGTTACTGTTGATCTTCCTTCTCTGAAGCCATGTTGCCTCACTGACAAAAAGTTGAAGGATTCCAAGTGAAGAGAGATATGTTTCCTTAGTAGTTTCTCCAAAACTTTGCAAACTATGCTGGTCAAGGAAACTGGTCTATAGTTCAGAGCCGTATCCCTCCTTCCCTTTTTGAAGATAGGTATCACATTTGCTTGTTTCCAGCATCTTGGAATCTCCCCCGACTCCAGTGACTCCTTAAATATGATACTTAGTGCCACTGATATTGTGTTTGCGCATTTTTTAAGCACATGAGGGGATATGTCATCAGGACCTGTAGCTTTATGAACATCTAAATCCATCAGCGCTTTGCATACCTCTGTGGCTGTAAGGTTGATGTTCTCTAATACCGGCCCTTGAGCTTCTATCACTGCAATCTGAGGGGGTGGGGTATTTTCTACTGTAAATACTGACTGAAACTCCTTGTTCAATTCTTTGCAGATCTCTTCGTCCGTCTCAGTGATGCTTCCATCCGCTCTCTTTAGCCTTAAAATCTGTTCTTTTACCTTCAGTTTTCCTCTGATAAAGCTGTGGAAAAGCTTGAGATTTTCTTTAGCCTTCCTGGTGATGTCCCTCTCATAATCTCTCTCTGCCTCTCTCCTTTTACTTAGGTAGTCATTTCTTGCTCTTTTGTAGGTTTGCCAGGCATTTATGTTTTTTCTCCTCCTATACCTTTTCCAGCATTTGTCTCTCCACTCCTTAGCTCTTTTACACCCATTATCGAACCATTTCTCTCTGGCATGAATTACACCTACTTTGGTGACAGGTATGCAGCAATCTACTATCTTCCCATATTTCTCACAAAAGATGTCATACATTTCTTGTACAGATTTGTTGTAAAATAAGGTTCTCCAGTCAATAACTGCAAAAAGCTCATTCATTTTGATGTAATCTCCTTTCCGATAGTTCCTCCTCATGTCCTCAGTGCCTCTACTCTCAGGAAGAATATCTTCAATGATATACTCCATCAACAACACACAGTGGTCACTCTTTCCAATTGGTGGTTCATACTCAATATTTTCAATATCCAACACATTATCTGTGAACACTAGATCAAGTAGTGATGGCTCATCCCCACCCCTGGCTCTTGTTGGTTCCATTACATGTTGGTGTAGGAAATTCCCTTGTACGCAATCTAGGAATCTTGCCCCGAATGAGTCCTCACCACTGTGTGGGTCAAGATTTATCCAATATATCTCTTTATGATTAAAGTCTCCCATAATCAAAATCCTACATTTTTTCTCCCGTGCCATGTTAACAACTGAGTTTATGACTTCAATAGTACCTATATGACTTTCCTCATAAATTTCAAGCCTATTTTGGTTCCTTGGTGGGTTGTATACAACAGTTATTATAATGCTCTCTGACCCAGTATTTATGCGAGCAACAAGAAATTCCCTGAACTCACTTTCTATAGCCAAGTTTATTTCTTCAACTTGAATCCTCTCACTTATGAGCAGTGCTATCCCTCCACCAGTCCTCTCACATCTTTCAACCCTTAGTATTCTGAAGCCCTTAGGAAAAACTGTGACACTGTTTATGTCCTCACTCAACTTAGTCTCTGTAATTGCTACTATATCTGCCTTACTGTTGTGAATCCTATCTTTTAATTCTACTGCCTTACCAGCTAATCCATCAGCATTTGTGTATAACAATCTTAATGAGGCCCCATCCCCTGATCTTCTGTCATTATCTTCTTTATCTCCCCTTTGTCTGGAAGTATTCTGTAACGAAAATTTTTCTTATCTTCTTCATTTCTTTCATCATTTAACCTTCTTGCCTCTTGCAACAAGTTTTTGATCTTTCCCATCTCTTCCTGTGTTCTGTATCGTCTAATGAACACTTCTTTGCATTCTTGAAGGTCTTTTAGACTTTTCTTTCTCAACAATATTTCCCTACATGTTTCCCCTCTCTCAAAGGTTACTTTTGTTGGTCTCGGCTTTCCTTCCCTCGAATATTTACCTAGTTGGTGTATGTTTACAATATCCTCAGGACCACATACTACTCCAAGCTTTCTTATCAGGTCTACAACGCTAGCTTTATTTTCTTCAAGTCTCCCCTGCCATGTTGGCTCCTGGGATTCACTTATGCCTGAGATTACCACTGTCTTCTCCTTATCAAGTGCCTGTCTGATGAGTGGGTTTGCCCTTTCCATCACAACGTCTTTCATTTTTTCGATTACTGTCTCTTTATAGTCAACTGTTTGTATGTTTTCCAGATACACCACCTTTACAGCCTCTTTTACTGCCACATTCCCCTTTAGTGCATCAGCAAAGGACGTTTTCATGGCATCATTTTCCGTATTCAGCTCCTGGAACTCTTTTCTGAACTGTTCAATGTTTTCCTTATTCTGAACATTCCAAGCAGCAATCTCGTCTCTCTCAGAAGAGAGCAGTGAACTAACATCTAATTCCATTAGGTTGTCATTCAGCTGTTTGTTTTTATCTTCTTGTTTAGAAATTCTAGATTCTAGTTGACTCTTTTCCCCTTCCAGCTTCTTTATTCTTTTTTCTAGTTCCTTTATCTCCTGCCCTTGTGCTTTATTTGCCTCCTCCAAAGACCTTATTTGTTCTCTGAGTGTTTCATTCTCTTTCATTTCTCCATCCATATTCCGAATTTTATCATCAAGGCGTATAACCATTTCCTCTAACTTCTTGATTCTCTGTTTAAGTCCCCTGATGACTACCCCTTCTCCCGACATTTTTATGTTCTCCCTCTCACAGAATATAGAAAGAAGACGAGAAAGATGAAAAAAAAGAAAAGAGAAAAACTTCTAATTTAGCTTCACACAGAATTTTTTTTATATCTCCATATAAGTGCTATTTAGTGACTCAGTTTGTCTCCTTTCTGGTAACACACATCTTAACTTAAAAACTTGACCATGGTAATTTAAGTATTAAAAGAAAAAGAAAAACAAAAGTCAAACCTGAAGGAAAATTTGAATTTGTGTTTGAGGTGGCACCCACCTGTTTCTGTTATATATTCTTCCTAACTGATAAACTGACTTGCTAGCCAAGATATGTTATCACGGGATTAGACTTTACATTTAACTTAATATATATACAAAATAACAAAATAGTAAAAGAGAAAGCTAAAAGAAAAGCAAAAAAAAAATGAAGAAAATAAGACTGCTGTACTACTTGGCAACTTAACTCAGTACTGTTGACAGGTGGGTATTTGGTAATTTTTTTTTTCTTTTATTATTCAATTATTTCGTGTATCAAACTAACTAACTAGTTAATATAAATGGGAAGGATACTGATTTTAACAATATATAGAACCACAGGATCAGGTAAACGGCTTAAGAGCTTTCCCCAGTTTACAAAAAAATTAGGTACTGTGATGTGATGGCTCCACCTCTGGCAACTCTTCTAGATTTCCCTCAAGGCAGTTCTGGACGGCAGCTACTCTCTCTCCTCACGAAAAAGTTCTCAATTTTTTTTCCTTTAATATGAACAGTCTCGTCTTACAACAGATACATGTTTTTGTATTCACAATACTCTGCAGCATTTCAGATTTATGGAAATTATGGTAAAGTTTTCCACTAAGCACTTAGTCACTCGAAACAGTTAAAAATTTAAGAGGAGCAATTCCGTGTGTCACTGAACGCGCGGTGTGTGTGTGTGTGTGTGTGTGTGTGTGTGATTACCTAATTGTGATTACCTAATTGTGTTTACGGGAAAGAGCCCAAAGCTCGTATCTTCCCGTCTCCTGATCGGTTCCATTTTTAGACTTAGTGATACTTATCGTACCTGTCCTTAAAACTATGGATTGAGATAGCATTAACTACCTCCTCGCTTAGCGAATTCCAATTATCAACTACTCTTACACTGA
>JAXCGZ010018210.1:0-2500 GCA_037179515.1 Halocaridina rubra | reverse complement strand
CAGATCATTTAGATATGCGATGAATAATAGGGGACCAAGTACCGAGCCTTGTGGTACCCCGCTAGTAACCGAGCCCCACTCCTATTTCTCTCCATTTATGCAAACCCTCTGTTTTCTGTCTTTTAACCATTCTTTGCTCCATCTGAGAACAGCTCCTCCTATACCATGAGCTTCCAGATTTTTAACTAATCTTTTGTGAGGAACTCTATCAAAAGCTTTGCTAAAATCTAGATATATTGCATCATATTCTTTGCCACAATCTACTGCCTCGTAAACTTCTGCATAAAAAGACAGTAAGTTTGTAAGGTACGAAAAACCCTTCAGAAACCCGTTTTGTGATAGTTTAATCAGTCTGTGTAATTCTAGATGTGCCCTTTTTTTATTCACAACGATGGATTCTAGAATCTTACCCACTGTTGACGTTAAACTTACAGGTCTATAATTATTCTTTTTAACTCGTTCTCCTTTTTTAAATATTGGTACCACATCTGCCAATTTCCACTCCATGGGTACCGATCCTAATTTTATTGAATTATTAAATAATGCAGTTAGTGGACAACTAAGTTCTTCCTTGCATTCCTTTAATATTCTAGCATATATTCCATCAGGTTCCGGAGATTTATGAGCCTTTAATTTATCTATTTCTTTTATTACCTCCTCTCTCGTTATATTTATTGAACTAAGTATATTATCGGGACTGTCTCTGTAAATTGATTCTACCTCCGGAATATATTCCAAGTTTTCATTGGTAAATACAGATAAGAAATAATCATTTAAACATGTACACACCATTTTTTCATCATCTGTGATATGGCCATTGGCTACTTCAATTGGTCCGACTTTTTCCTTAAATTTTGTTTGATAGTATTGATAAAACCCTTTAGGATTTTCTTTAGCTTTTCCTGCTATATTAAACGTATTTTCTTTTCGACTCTCTATCTTTTTAACTTCCCTGTTTAACTGTATATATTGCTGCCTCACCTGCTCTTCACCTCTTTTTAGTTTCCTGTATATTCCTCTTTTAATACCTATAAGATTCTTTATTCTATTGTTCATCCATTTGGGGTCATATTTTCTTGATCTGAAATAATTTTTTCTTGATCTGAAAAAGAGGTGATAGAAAAATATAATTACATAAAATGATACAACTCAGTATTGTAAAATTGGTGTAATTCCAATATAACTTTCCAAATTCAGCATTAAGGTATACTTAATAAAACTATATGTTCCTAGCTTCGATCGTTTATTTTATTATGAAAAAAAAATCTACCCTCAACGGGCCTGGGCAAGGAGATGGGGAGTATTGTGACTTGTCAGATGTGAAGGGATAAAAAGAAATGTGTAACGAATATCCAAGAATATTCGGTGTTGATGTAGGCAAAGAAAGAGAACCGTAACTGAAGGAAGCCTTAACATCGAACTGTCTTCGACAGTCTTATTTAAGTCTACAAGATCCTTCAGCTGTAGTATAGCAACCGGCAATTTATGCCACGGGCCAACCTACTACATGGTGGCTATATACAATCAAATAAGCACATTACCATATGTGAAAACATGAATCATATTTTTCCCTGAACGGACTCGAACCTAGGACACACAACCACTGCGCCAAGGCACTACCAACTACACCACAGTAGTAATCGTAAGTTTATATTTTTAAACTAATAATGCAATATCATAGACTCTTGAAAAAAAGACATTTACCATAAAACATTTTTCTATATTCAACATATAAAAATATTCAATCTCAGCACTTTTGATGCTCAATTTTAAGGTGTTTACTTATCCATACTTACTATCAGATCTCCTCTCTATCCAAACCTCAATGAAATTAACATGTGGTTTAAACAGGCAATGTAACATATGAAAGTTGGGCGGGCACAACATCAAAGAATATGTCGTATGACTTCCGCCATGCTGAAGCCAGAATCTGAAACTTGTAACAGATCTTGAGCGGAAACGGTTGGTCGAGGGCACGGATATTTTATTACAATGTTTGTAGAAAGTGCCAAGGAAATATATGACCGGAACCGTGAGACTTAGGACCTGGCATCGAGAAGGGCAAGAAAGGACAGGAAGTTAGCCATTTCCTAAACCGCACGAAACATAAACTTGTGTTTCGTACGCAGGAACCTGCCCAGGAGAGATGCCCAATAACTCCTCCCCGGAAGTAGGCGGGATTCCACTTTGAACCTGGCGTTGATTAGCTAGGACTAGATCTGACTGATTTCATTGGAGAATTGGATGTTAAGCCACGCCCTGCCCCTGGGGGTATTTAAAGAGCCACCCAGGGCAGGGACAGTTAGTTAGAACCTTGCCAGGGGCACGAATAGATCATAGATTGTGATAGTCATAGGGTGGGGGCATTGGGGCATTGAGGCGTCGGTTGTGTTGTACTCTAGAATAAATATAAGTAAAGGATTCACTGCGTGTCCATTCTTACCTTGTAACCACGCTACCTTGTACCCGTCAGGTACTAATAATTAAAGTAAATGTACGT
>JAXCGZ010018209.1:0-22985 GCA_037179515.1 Halocaridina rubra | reverse complement strand
ACCTGGTGGCATTCAGAGAGAATGCGTTCATTCCAAAGTATAGCAGATATAAGATATAAGGTTGGATTCCTTTTATACCTTCTGTGGTGTGTAATTGGTAGCGCCTTGACTTAGTAATTATAAGTCCTAGGTTCGAGTCCCGGTCGGGATAAAAAATGATTCATGTTTTCACATATGTATTGTGCTTATTTGAGTATTGTATGACCCGAATGAGATAGGGAAATGAATTAAATGCGAACATGAAGCCACGAGTGAGGTTGGGGAATCTGTAATATGAACATAGTGGCATTCAGATAGAATGCGTTCATTCCAAAGTAGAGCAGATATAAGCTATAAGGTTGGATTCCTTTTATACCTTCTGTGGTGTGTAGTTGGTAGCTCCTTGACTTAGTAATTATAAGTTCTAGGTTCAAGTCCCGGTCGGGGTAAAAAATGATTCATGTTTTCACATATGTAATGTGCTTATTTGAGTATTGTATGACAAGAATGAGATTGGGAATTGAATTAAATGCGAACACGAAGCCACGAGTGAGGTTGGGAAATCTCTAATATGAACATAGTGGCATTCAGATAGAATGCGTTTATTCCAAAGTATAGCAGATATAAGCTATAATGTTGGATTCCTTTTATACCTTCTGTGGTGTGTAGTTGGTAGCGCCTTGATTTAGTAATTATAAGTCCTAGGTTCGAGTCCCGGTCGGGGTAAAAAATGATTCATGTTTTCACATATGCAATGTGTTTATTTGAGTATTGTATGACCCGAATGAGATTGGGAATTGAATTAAATGCGAACATGAACCCACGAGTGAGGTAGGGGAATCTGTAATATGAACATAGTGGCAATCAGATAGAATGCGTTCATTCCAAAGTATAGCAGATATAAGCTATAAGGTTGGATTCCTTTAAACCTTCTGTGGTGTGTAGTTGGTAACGCCTTGACTTAGTAATTATAAGTCCTAGGTTCGAGTCCCGGTCGGGGTAAAAAATAATTCATGTTTTCACATATGTAATGTGCTTATTTGAGTATTGTATGACAAGAATGAGATTGGGAATTGAATTAAATGCGAACATGAAGCCATGAGTGAGGTTGGGGAATCTGTAATATGAACATAGTGGCATTCAGATAGAATGCGTTCATTCCAAAGTATAGCAGATATAAGATATAAGGTTGGATTCCTTTTATACCTTCTGTGGTGTGTAGTTGGTAGCACATTGACTTAGTAATTATAAGTCCTAGGTTCGAGTCCCGGTCGGTGTAAAAAATGATTCATGTTTTCACATATGTAATGTGCTTATTTGAGTATTGTATGACCCGTATGAGATTGGGAATTGATTTAAATGCGAACATGAAGCCACGAGTGAGGTTGGGGAATCTGTAATATGAACATAGTGGCATTCAGATAGAATGTGTTTATTCCAAAGTATAGCAGATATAAGCTATAAGGTTGGATTCCTTTTATACCTTCTGTGGTGTGTAGTTGGTAGCGCCTTGACTTGGTAATTATAAGTCCTAGGTTCGAGTCCCGATTGGGGTAAAAATTATTCATGTTTTCACATATGTAATGTGCTTATTTGAGTATTGTATGACCCGAATGAGATTGGGAATTGAATTAAATGCGAACATGAAGCCACGAGTGAGGTTGGGGAATCTGTAATATGAACATAGTGGCATTCATATAGAATGCGTTCATTCCAAAGTATAGCAGATATAAGCTATAAGGTTGGATTCCTTTTATACCTTCTGTGGTGTGTAGTTGATAGCGCCATGACTTGGTAATTATAAGTCCTAGGTTCGAGTCCCGATTGGGGTAAATATGATTCATGTTTTCACATATGTAATGTGCTTATTTGAGTATTGTATGATCCGAATGAGAAGAATTGAATTAAATGTGAACATGAAGCCACGAGTGAGGTAGGGGAATCTGTAATATGAACATAGTGGCATTCATATAGAATGCCTTCATTCCAAAGTATAGCAGATATAAGCTATAAGGTTGGATTCCTTTTATACCTTCTGTGGTGTGCAGTTGGTAGCGCCTTGACTTAGTAATTATAAGTCCTAGGTTCGACTCCCGGTCATATTAAAAAGTGATTCTTGTTTTCACATATGTAATGTGCTTATTTGAGTATTGTATGACCCGAATGAGATTGGGAATTGAATTAAATGCGAACACGAAGCCACGAGTGAGGTTGGGGAATCTGTAATATGAACATAGTGGCATTCAGATAGAATGCGTTCATTCCAAAGTATAGCAGATATAAGCTATAAGGTTGGATTCCTTTTATACCTTCTGTGGTGTGTAGTTGGTAGCGCCTTGACTTAGTAATTATAAGCCCTAGGTTCGAGTCCCAGTCGGGGTAAAAAAATGATTCACGTTTTCACATATGTAATATGCTTATTTGTGTATTGAATGACCCGAATGAGATTGGGAATTGAATTAAATGCGAACATGAAGCCACGAGTGAGGTTGGGGAATCTGTAATATGAACATAGTGGCATTCAGATAGAATGCGTTCATTCCAAAGTATAGAAGATATAAGCTATAAGGTTGGAATCCTTTTATACCTTCTGTGGTGTGTAGTTGGTAGCGCCTTGACTTAGTAATTATAAGTCCTAGGTTCTAGTCCCGGTCGGGGTAAAGAATGATTCATGTTTTCACATTTGTAATGTGCTTATTTGAGTATTGTATGACCCGAATGAGATTGGGAATTGAATTAAATGCAAACATGAAGCCACGAGTGAGGTTGGGGAATCTGTAATATGAACATAGTGGCAATCAGATAGAATGCGTTCATTCCAAAGTATAGCAGATATAAGCTATAAGGTTGGATTCCTTTTAACCTTCTCTGGTGTGTAGTTGGTAGCGCCTTGACTTAGTAATTATAAGTCCTAGGTTAGAGTCCCGGTCGGGGTAAAAAAATGATTCATGTTTTCACATATGTAATGTGCTTATTTGAGTATTGTATGACCCGAATGAGATTGGGAATTGTATTAAATGCGAACATGAAGCCACGAGTGAGGTTAGGGAATCTGTAATATGAACATAGTGGCATTCAGATAGAATGCGTTCATTGCAAAGTATAGCAGATATAAGCTATAAGGTTGGATTCCTTTTATACCTTCTGTGGTGTGTAGTTGGTAGCGCCTTGACTTGGTAATTATAAGTCCTAGGTTCGAGTCCCGATTGGGGTAAAAATGATTCATGTTTTCACATATGTAATGTGCTTATTTGAGTATTGTATGACCCGAATAAGATTGGGAATTGAATTAAATGTGAACATGAAGCCACGAGTGAGGTAGGGGAATCAGTAATATGAACATAGTGGCATTCAGATAGAATGCGTTCATTCCAAAGTATAGCAGATATAAGCTATAAGGTTGGATTCCTTTTATACCTTCTGTGGTGTGTAGTTGGTAGCGCCTTGACTTAGTAATTATAAGTCCTAGGTTCGAGTCCCGGTCGGGGTAAAAAATGATTCATGTTTTCACATATGTAATGTGCTTATTTGAGTATTGTATGACCCGAATGAGATTGGGAAATGAATTAAATGCGAACATGAAGCCACGAGTGAGGTTGGGGAATCTGTAATATGAACATAGTGGCATTCAGATAGAATGCGTTCATTCCAAAGTATAGCAGATATAAGCTATAAGTTTGGATTCCTTTTATACCTTCTGTGGTGTGTAGTTGGTAGCGCCTTGACTTAGTAATTATAAGTCCTAGTATCGAGTCACAGTCGGGGTAAAAAATTATTCATGTTTTCACATATGCAATGTGCTTATTAGAGTATTGTATGACCCGAATGAGATTGGGAATTGAATTAAATGCGAACATGAAGCCACGAGTGAGGTTGGGGAATCTGTAATACGAACATAGTGGCATTCAGATAGAATGCGTTCATTCCAAAGTATTGCAGATATAAGCTATAAGGTTGGATTCCTTTTATACCTTCTGTGGTGTGTAGTTGGTAGTGCCTTGACTTAATAATTATAAGTCCTAGGTTCGAGTCCCGGTTGGGGTAAAAAATTATTCATGTTTTCACATGTGTTATGTGCTTATTGGAGTATTGTATGACCCGAATGAGATTGGGAATTGAATTAAATGCGAACATGAAGCCACGAGTGAGGTTTGGGAATCTGTAATATGAACATAGTGGCATTCAGATAGAATGCGTTCATTCCAAAGTATAGCAGATATAAGCTATAAGGTTGGATTCCTTTTATACCTTCTGTGGTGTGTAGTTCGTAGCGCCTTGACTTAGTAATTATAAGTCCTAGGTTCGAGTCCCGGTCGGAGTAAAAAATGATTCATGTTTTCACATATGTAATGTGCTTATTTGAGTATTGTATGACCCGAGTGAGATTGGGAATTGAATTAAATGCGAACATGAAGCCACGAGTGAGGTTGGGGAATCTGTAATATGAACATAGTGGCATTCAGATAGAATGTGATCATTCCAAAGTATAGCAGATATAAGATATAAGGTTGGATTCCTTTTATACCTTCTGTTGTGTGTAGTTGGTAGCGCCTTGACTTAGTAATTATAAGTCCTAGGTTCGAGTCCCGGTTGGGGTAAAAAATGACTCATGTTTTCACATATGTAATGAGCTTATTTGAGTATTGTATGACCCGAATGAGATTGGGAATTGAATTAAATGCGAACATGAAGCCACGAGTGAGGTTGGGGAATCTGTAATATGAACATAGTGGCATTCAGAGAGAATGCGTTCATTCCAAAGTATAGCAGACGTAAGCTATAAGGTTGGATTCCTTTTATACCTTCTGTGGTGTGTAGTTGGTAGCGCCTTGACTTAGTAATTATAAGTCCTATGTTCGAGTCACGGTCGGGGTAAAAAATGATTCATGTTTTCACATATGTAATGTGCTTATTTGAGTATTGTAAGACCAGAATGAGATTGGGAAATGAATTAAATGCGAACATGAAGCCACGAGTGAGGTAGGGGAATCTGTTATGTGAACATAGTGGCATTCAGATAGAATGCGTTCATTCCAAAGTATAGCAGATATAAGCTATAAGGTTGGATTCCTTTTATACCTTCTGTGGTGTGTAGTTGGTAGCGCCTTGACTTAGTAATTATAAGTCCTAGGTTCGAGTCCCGGTTGGGGTTAAAAAATGATTCATGTTTTCACATATGTAATGTGCTTATTTGAGTATTGTATGACCCGAATGAGATTGGGAATTGAATTAAATGCGAACATGAAGCCACGAGTGAGGTTGGGGAATCTATAATATGAACATAGTGGCATTCAGATAGAATGCGTTCATTCCAAAGTATTGCAGATATAAGCTATAAGGTTGGATTCCTTTTATACCTTCTGTGGTGTGTAGTTGGTAGCTCCTTGACTTAGTAATTATAAGTCCTAGGTTCGAGTCCCGGTCGGGGTAAAAAATGATTCATGTTTTCACATATGTAATGTGCTTATTTGAGTATTGTATGACCCCAATGAGATTGGGAATTGAATTAAAAGCGAACATGAAGCCACGAGTGAGGTTGGGGAATCTGTAATATGAACATAGTGGCATTCAGATAGAATGCGTTCATTCCAAAGTATAGCAGATATAAGATATAAGGTTGGATTCCTATTATACCTTCTGTGGTGTGTAGTTGGTAGCGCATTGACTTAGTAATTATAAGTATTAGGTTCTAGTCCCGGTTGGGGTTAAAAAATGATTCATGTTTTCACATATGTAATGTGCTTCTTTGAGTATTGTATGACCCGAATGAGATTGGGAATTGAATTAAATGCGAATACGAAGCCACGAGTGAAGTTGGGGAATCTGTAGTATTCGCATAGTGGCATTCAGATAGAATGCGTTCATTTCAAAGTATAGCAGACGTAAGCTATAAGGTTGGATTCCTTTTATACCTTCTGTGGTGTGTAGTTGGTAGCGCCTTGACTTAGTAATTATAAGTCCTAGGTTCGAGTCCCGGTCGGGGTAAAAAATGAATCATGTTTTCACATATGTAATGTGCTTATTTGAGTATTGTAAGACCAGAATGGGATTGGGAAATGAATTAAATGCGAACATGAAGCCACGAGTGAGGTTGGGGAATCTCTTATATGAACATAGTGGCATTCAGGTAGAATGCGTTCATTCCAAAGTATAGCAGATATAAGCTATAAGGTTGGATTCCTTTTATGCCTTCTGTGGTGTGTAGTTGGTAGCGCCTT
Organism: Halocaridina rubra; assembly: GCA_037179515.1. Classification (NCBI taxonomy): domain Eukaryota; kingdom Metazoa; phylum Arthropoda; class Malacostraca; order Decapoda; family Atyidae; genus Halocaridina; species Halocaridina rubra. The sequence continues at coordinate 16,788 of JAXCGZ010018209.1, read as the reverse complement.
GACTTAGTAATTATAAGTCCTAGGTTCGAGTCCCGGTCTGGGTAAAAAAATGATTCATGTTTCGACATATGTAATGTGCTTATTTGAGTATTGTCTGACCCGAATGAGATTGGGAATTGAATTAAATGCGAACACGAAGACACGAGTGAGGTTGGGGAATCTGTAATATGAACATTGTGGCATTCAGATAGAATGCGTTCATTCCAAAGTATAGAAGATATAAGCTATAAGGTTGGATTCTTTTTATACCTTCTGTGGTGTGTAGTTGGTAGCGCCTTGACTTAGTAATTATAATTCCTAGGTTCTAGTCCCGGTCGGGTAAAAAATAATTCATGTTTTCACATATTTAATGTGCTTATTTGAGTATTGTATGACCCGAATGAGATTGGGAATTGAATTAAATGCGAACATGAAGCCACGAGTGAGGTTGGGGAATCTGTAATATGAACATAGTGGCAATCAGATAGAATGCGTTCATTCCAAAGTATAGCAGATATAAGCTATAAGGTTGGATTCCTTTTAACCTTCTGTGGTGTGTAGTTGGTAGCGCCTTGACTTAGTAATTATAAGTCCTAGGTTAGAGTCCTGGTCGGGGTAAAAAAATGATTCATGTTTTCATATATGTAATGTGCTTATTTGAGTATTGTATGACCCGAATGAGATTGGGAATTGAATTAAATGCGAACATGAAGCCACGAGTGAGGTTGGGGAATCTGTAATATGAACATAGTGGCATTCAGATAGCATGCGTTCATTCCAAAGTATAGCAGATATAAGATATAAGGTTGGATTCCTTTTATACATTCTGTGGTGTGTAGTTGGTAGCGCCTTGACTTAGTAATTATAAGTCCTAGGTTCGAGTCCCGGTCTGGGTAAAAAATGACTCATGTTTTCACATATGTAATGTGCTTATTTGAGTATTGTATGGCCCGAATGAGATTGGGAATTGAATTAAATGCGAACGTGAAGCCACGAGTGAGGTTGGGGAATCTGTAATATGAACATAGTGGCATTCAGATAGAACGCGTTCATTCCAAAGCATAGCAGATATAAGCTATAAGGTTGGATTCCTTTTATACCTTCTGTGGTGTGTAGTTGGTAGCGCCTTGACTTGGTAATTATAAGTACTAGGTTTGAGTCCCGGTCTGGGTCAAAAATGATTCATCTTTTCACATATGTAATGTGCTTATTGGAGTATTGTATGACCCGAATGAGATTGGGAATTGAATTAAATGCGAACATGAAGCCACGAGTGAGGTTGGGGAATCTGTAATATGAACATAGTGGCATTCAGATAGCATGCGTTCATTCCAAAGTATAGCAGATATAAGATATAAGGTTGGATTCCTTTTATACCTTCTGTGGTGTGTAGTTGGTAGTGCCTTGACTTAGTAATTATAAGTCCTAGGTTCGAGTCCCGGTTGGGGTAAAAAATTATTCATGTTTTCACATGTGTTATGTGCTTATTGGAGTATTGTATGACCCGAATGAGATTGGGAATTGAATTAAATGCGAACATGAAGCCACGAGTGAGGTTTGGGAATCTGTAATATGAACATAGTGGCATTCAGATAGAATGCGTTCATTCCAAAGTATAGCAGATATAAGCTATAAGGTTGGATTCCTTTTATACCTTCTGTGGTGTGTAGTTCGTAGCGCCTTGACTTAGTAATTATAAGTCCTAGGTTCGAGTCCCGGTCGGAGTAAAAAATGATTCATGTTTTCACATATGTAATGTGCTTATTTGAGTATTGTATGACCCGAGTGAGATTGGGAATTGAATTAAATGCGAACATGAAGCCACGAGTGAGGTTGGGGAATCTGTAATATGAACATAGTGGCATTCAGATAGAATGTGATCATTCCAAAGTATAGCAGATATAAGATATAAGGTTGGATTCCTTTTATACCTTCTGTTGTGTGTAGTTGGTAGCGCCTTGACTTAGTAATTATAAGTCCTAGGTTCGAGTCCCGGTCGGGGTAAAAAATGACTCATGTTTTCACATATGTAATGAGCTTATTTGAGTATTGTATGACCCGAATGAGATTGGGAATTGAATTAAATGCGAACATGAAGCCACGAGTGAGGTTGGGGAATCTGTAATATGAACATAGTGGCATTCAGAGAGAATGCGTTCATTCCAAAGTATAGCAGACGTAAGCTATAAGGTTGGATTCCTTTTATACCTTCTGTGGTGTGTAGTTGGTAGCGCCTTGACTTAGTAATTATAAGTCCTATGTTCGAGTCACGGTCGGGGTAAAAAATGATTCATGTTTTCACATATGTAATGTGCTTATTTGAGTATTGTAAGACCAGAATGAGATTGGGAAATGAATTAAATGCGAACATGAAGCCACGAGTGAGGTAGGGGAATCTGTTATGTGAACATAGTGGCATTCAGATAGAATGCGTTCATTCCAAAGTATAGCAGATATAAGCTATAAGGTTGGATTCCTTTTATACCTTCTGTGGTGTGTAGTTGGTAGCGCCTTGACTTAGTAATTATAAGTCCTAGGTTCGAGTCCCGGTTGGGGTTAAAAAATGATTCATGTTTTCACATATGTAATGTGCTTATTTGAGTATTGTATGACCCGAATGAGATTGGGAATTGAATTAAATGCGAACATGAAGCCACGAGTGAGGTTGGGGAATCTGTAATATGAACATAGTGGCATTCAGATAGAATGCGTTCATTCCAAAGTATTGCAGATATAAGCTATAAGGTTGGATTCCTTTTATACCTTCTGTGGTGTGTAGTTGGTAGCGCCTTGACTTAGTAATTATAAGTCCTAGGTTCGAGTCCCGGTCGGGGTAAAAAATGATTCATGTTTTCACATATGTAATGTGCTTATTTGAGTATTGTATGACCCGAATGAGATTGGGAATTGAATTAAATGCGAACATGAAGCCACGAGTGAGGTTGGGGAATCTGTAATATGAACATAGTGGCATTCAGATAGAATGCGTTCATTCCAAAGTATAGCAGATATAAGATATAAGGTTGGATTCCTATTATACCTTCTGTGGTGTGTAGTTGGTAGCGCATTGACTTAGTAATTATAAGTATTAGGTTCTAGTCCCGGTTGGGGTTAAAAAATGATTCATGTTTTCACATATGTAATGTGCTTCTTTGAGTATTGTATGACCCGAATGAGATTGGGAATTGAATTAAATGCGAATACGAAGCCACGAGTGAAGTTGGGGAATCTGTAGTATTCGCATAGTGGCATTCAGATAGAATGCGTTCATTTCAAAGTATAGCAGACGTAAGCTATAAGGTTGGATTCCTTTTATACCTTCTGTGGTGTGTAGTTGGTAGCGCCTTGACTTAGTAATTATAAGTCCTAGGTTCGAGTCCCGGTCGGGGTAAAAAATGAATCATGTTTTCACATATGTAATGTGCTTATTTGAGTATTGTAAGACCAGAATGGGATTGGGAAATGAATTAAATGCGAACATGAAGCCACGAGTGAGGTTGGGGAATCTGTTATATGAACATAGTGGCATTCAGATAGAATGCGTTCATTCCAAAGTATAGCAGATATAAGCTATAAGGTTGGATTCCTTTTATGCCTTCTGTGGTGTGTAGTTGGTAGCGCCTTGACTTAGTAATTATAAGTCCTAGGTTCGAGTCCCGGTCTGGGTAAAAAAATGATTCATGTTTCGACATATGTAATGTGCTTATTTGAGTATTGTCTGACCCGAATGAGATTGGGAATTGAATTAAATGCGAACACGAAGACACGAGTGAGGTTGGGGAATCTGTAATATGAACATTGTGGCATTCAGATAGAATGCGTTCATTCCAAAGTATAGAAGATATAAGCTATAAGGTTGGATTCTTTTTATACCTTCTGTGGTGTGTAGTTGGTAGCGCCTTGACTTAGTAATTATAATTCCTAGGTTCTAGTCCCGGTCGGGTAAAAAATAATTCATGTTTTCACATATTTAATGTGCTTATTTGAGTATTGTATGACCCGAATGAGATTGGGAATTGAATTAAATGCGAACATGAAGCCACGAGTGAGGTTGGGGAATCTGTAATATGAACATAGTGGCATTCAGATAGAATGCGTTCATTCCAAAGTATAGCAGATATAAGATATAAGGTTGGATTCCTTTTATACATTCTGTGGTGTGTAGTTGGTAGCGCCTTGACTTAGTAATTATAAGTCCTAGGTTCGAGTCCCGGTCTGGGTAAAAAATGACTCATGTTTTCACATATGTAATGTGCTTATTTGAGTATTGTATGGCCCGAATGAGATTGGGAATTGAATTAAATGCGAACGTGAAGCCACGAGTGAGGTTGGGGAATCTGTAATATGAACATAGTGGCATTCAGATAGAACGCGTTCATTCCAAAGCATAGCAGATATAAGCTATAAGGTTGGATTCCTTTTATACCTTCTGTGGTGTGTAGTTGGTAGCGCCTTGACTTGGTAATTATAAGTACTAGGTTTGAGTCCCGGTCTGGGTCAAAAATGATTCATCTTTTCACATATGTAATGTGCTTATTGGAGTATTGTATGACCCGAATGAGATTGGGAATTGAATTAAATGCGAACATGAAGCCACGAGTGAGGTTGGGGAATCTGTAATATGAACATAGTGGCATTCAGATAGCATGCGTTCATTCCAAAGTATAGCAGATATAAGATATAAGGTTGGATTCCTTTTATACCTTCTGTGGTGTGTAGTTGGTAGTGCCTTGACTTAGTAATTATAAGTCCTAGGTTCGAGTCCCGGTTGGGGTAAAAAATTATTCATGTTTTCACATTTGTAATGTGTTTATTTGAGTATTGTATGACCCGAATGAGATTGGGAATTGAATTAAATGCGAACATGAAGCCACGAGTGAGGTTGGGGAATCTGTAATATGAACATAGTGGCATTCAGATAGAACGCGTTCATTCCAAAGCATAGCAGATATAAGCTATAAGGTTGGATTCCTTTTATACCTTCTGTGGTGTGTAGTTGGTAGCGCCTTGACTTGGTAATTATAAGTACTAGGTTCGAGTCCCGGTCTGGGTCAAAAATGATTCATGTTTTCACATATGTAATGTGCTTATATGAGTATTGTATGACCCGAATGAGATTGGGAATTGAATTAAATGCGAACATGAAGCCACGAGTGAGGTTGGGGAATCTGTAATATGAACATAGTGGCATTCAGACAGAATGCGTTCATTCCAAAGTATAGCAGATATAAGCTATAAGGTTGGATTCCTTTTAAACCTTCTGTGGTGTGTAGTTGGTAGCGCCTTGACTTAGTAATTATAAGTCCTAGGTTCGAGTCCCGGTCGGGGTAAAAAATGATTCATGTTTTCACATATGTAATGAGCTTATTTGAGTATTGTATGACCCGAATGAGATTGGGAATTGAATTAAATGCGAACATGAAGCCACGAATGAGGTTGGGGAATCTGTAATATGAACATAGTGGCATTCAGATAGAATGCGTTCATTCCAAAGTATAGCAGATATAAGCTATAAGGTTGGATTCATTTTATACCTTCTGTGGTGTGTTGTTGGTAGTGCCTTGACTTAGTAACTATAAGTCCTACGTTCGAGTCCCGGTCGAGGTAAAAAAATGATTCATGTTTTCACATATGCAATGTGCTTATTTGAGTATTGTATGACCCGAATGAGATTGGGAATTGAATTAAATGCGAACATGAAGCCACGAGTGAGGTTGGGGAATCAATAATATGAACATAGTGGCATTCAGATAGAATGCGTTCATTCCAAAGTATAGCAGATAAAAGCTATAAAGTTGGATTCCTTTTATACCTTCTGTGGTGTGTAGTTGGTAGCGCCTTGATTTAATAATTATGTCCTAGATTCGAGTCCCGGTTGAGGTAAAAAATTATTCATGTTTTCACATATGTAATGTGCTTATTTGAGTATTGTATGACCCGAATGAGATTTTGAATTGAATTAAATGCGAACATGAAGCCACGAATGAGGTTGGGGAATCTGTAATATGAACATAGTGGCATTCAGATAGAATGCGTTCATTCCAAAGTATAGCAGATATAAGCTATAAGGTTGGATTCCTTTTATACCTTTTGTGGTGTGTAGTTGGTAGCGCCTTGACTTAGTAATTATAAGTCCTAGCTTCGAGTCCCGGTTGGGGTAAAAAATGATTCATGTTTTCACATATATAATGTGCTTATTGGAGTATTGTATGACCCGAATGAGATTGGGAATTGAATTAAATGCGAACATGAAGCCATGAGTGAGGTTGGGGAATCTGTAATATGAACATAGTGGCATTCAGATAGAATGTGTTCATTCCAAAGTATAGCAGATATAAGCTATAAGGTTGGATTCCTTTTATACCTTCTGTGGTGTGTAGTTGGTAGCGCCTTGACTTAGTAATTATAAGTCCTAGGTTCGATTCCCGGTCGGGGTAAAAAATGATTCATGTTTTCACATATGTAATGTGCTTATTTGAGTATTGTATGACCAGAATGAGATTGGGAATTGAATTAAATGCGAACATGAAGCCACGAGTGAGGTTGGGGAATCTGTAATATGAACATAGTGGCATTCAGATAGAATGTGTTCATTCCAAAGTATAGCAGATATAAGCTATAAGGTTGGATTCCTTTTATACCTTCTGTGGTGTGTAGTTCGTAGTGCCTTGACTTAGTAACTATAAGTCCTACGTTCGAGTCCCGGTCGAGGTAAAAAAATGATTCATGTTTTCACATATGTAATGTGCTTATTTGAGTATTGTATGACCCGAATGAGATTGGGAATTGAATTAAATGCGAACATGAAGCCACGAGTGAGGTTGGGGAATCTATAATATGAACATAGTGGCATTCAGATAGAATGCGTTCATTCCAAAGTATAGCAGATATAAGCTATAAAGTTGGATTCCTTTTATACCTTCTGTGGTGTGTAGTTGGTAGCGCCTAGACTTAATAATTATAAGTCCTAGGTTCGAGTCCCAGTCGGGGTAAAAGATGATTCATGTTTTCACATATGTAATGTGCTTATTTGAGTATTGTATGACCCGAATGAGATTGGGAATTGAATTAAATGCGAACATGAAGCCACGAGTGAGGTTGGGGAATCTGTAATATGAACATAGTGGCAATCAGATAGAATGCGTTCATTCCAAAGTATAGTAGATATAAACTATAAGGTTGGATTCCTATTATACCTTCTGTGGTGTGTAGTTGGTAGCGCCTTGGCTTAGTAATTATAAGTCCTAGGTTCGAGTCCCGGTCGGGGTAAAAAATGATTCATGTTTTCACATATATAATGTGCTTATTGGAGTATTGTATGACCCGAATGAGATTGGGAATTGAATTAAATGCGAACATGAAGCCACGAGTGAGGTTGGGGAATCTGTAATATGAACATAGTGGCATTCAGATAGAACGCGTTCATTCCAAAGTATAGCAGATAAAAGCTATAAGGTTGGATTCCTTTTATACCTTCTGTGGTGTGTAGTTGGTAGCGCCTTGGCTTAGTAATTATAAGTCCTAGGTTCGAGTCCCGGTCGGGGTAAAAAATGATTCATGTTTTCACATATGTAATGTGCTTATGTGAGTATTGTATGACAAGAATGAGATTGGGAATTGAATTAAATGCGAACATGAAGCCACGAGTGAGGTTGGGGAATCTGTAATATGAACATAGTGGCATTCAGATAGAATGCGTTCATTCCAAAGTATATCAGATATAATCTTTAAGGTTGGATTCCTTTTATACCTTTTGTGGTGTGTTGTTGGTAGCGCCTTGACTTAGTAATTATAAGTCCTAGGTTCGAGTCCCGGTCGGTGTCAAAAATGGATTCAGTTTTCACATATGTAATGTGCTTATTTGAGTATTGTTTGACAAGAATGAGATTGGGAATTGTATTAAATGCGAACATGAAGCCACGAGTGAGGTTGGGGAATCTAAAATATGAACATAGTGGCATTCAGATAGAATGCGTTCATTCCAAAGTATAGCAGATATAAGCTATAAGGTTGGATTCCTTTTATACCTTCTGTGGTGTGTAGTTGGTAGCGCCTTGACTTAGTAATTATAAGTCCTAGGTTCGTATCCCGTTCGGGGTATAAAATTATTCATGTTTTCACATAGGTAATGTGCTTATTTGAGTATTGTATGACCCGAATGAGATTGGGAATTGAATTAAATGCGAACATGAAGCCACGAGTGAGGTAGGGGAATCTGTAATATGAACATAGTGGCATTCAAATAGAATGCGTTCATTCCAAAGTATAGCAGATATAAGCTATAAGGTTGGATTCCTTTTATACCTTCTGTGGTGTGTAGTTGGTAGCGCCTTGACTTAGTTATTTTAAGTCCTAGGTTCGAGTCACGGGGCAAAAAATTATTCATGCTTTCACATATGTAATGTGCTTATTTGAGAATTTTATGGCCCGAATGAAATTGGGAATTGAATTAAATGCTAACATGAAGCCACGAGTGAGGTTAGGGAATCTGTAATATGAACATAGTGGCATTCAGATAGAATGCGTTCATTCCTAAGTATAGCAGATATAAGCTATAAGGTTGGATTCCTTTTATACCTTTTGTGGTGTGTACTTGGTAGCACCTTGACTTAGTAATTATAAGTTCTAGGTTTGAGTCCCGGTTGGGGTAAAAAATGATTCATGTTTTCACATATATAATGTGCTTATTGGAGTATTGTATGACCCGAATGAGATTGGGAATTGAATTAAATGTGAACATGAAGCCACGAGTGAGGTTGGGGAATCTGTAATATGAACATAGTGGCATTCAGATAGAATGCGTTCATTCCAAAGTATAGCAGATATAAGCTATAAGGTTGGATTCCTTTTATACCTTCTGTGGTGTGTAGTTGGTAGCGCCTTGACTTAGTAATTATAAGTCCTAGGTTCGAGTCCCGGTCGGGGTAAAAAATGATTCATGTTTTCACATATGTAATGTGCTTATTTGAGTATTGTATGACCCGAATGAGATTGGGAATTGAATTAAATGCGAACATGAAGCCACGAGTGAGGTTGGGGAATCTGTATTATGAACATAGTGGCATTCAGATAGAATGCGTTCATTTCAAAGTATAGCAGATATAAGCTATAAGGTTGGATTACTTTTATACCTTCTGTGGTGTGTTGTTGGTAGCGCCTTGACTAGTAATTATAAGTCCTAGGTTCGAGTCCCGGTCAGGGTAAAAAATGATTCATGTTTTCACATATGTAATGTGCTTATTTGAGTATTGTATGACCCTAATGAGATTTTGAATTGAATTAAATGCGAACATGAAGCCACGAGTGAGGTAGGGGAATCTATAATATGAACATAGTGGCTTTCAGATAGAATGCGTTCATTCCAAAGTATAGCAGATATAAGCTATAAGGTTGGATTCCTTTTATACCTATTATGGTGTGTAGTTGGTAGCGCCTTGACTTAGTAATTATAAGTCCTAGGTTTGAGTCCCGGTCGGAGTAAAAAATGATTCATGTTTTCACATATGTAATGTGCTTATTTGAGTATTGTATGACCCGAATGAGATTGGGAATTGAATTAAATGCGAACATGAAGCCACGAGTGAGGTTGGGGAATCTGTAATATGAACATAGTGGCATTCAGATAGAATGCGTTCATTCCAAAGTATAGCAGATATAAGCTATAAGGTTGGATTCCTTTTATACCTTCTGTGGTGTGTAGTTGGTAGCGCCTTGACTTAGTAATTATAAGTCCTAGGTTCGTAGTCCCGTTCGGGGTATAAAATGATTCATGTTTTCACATAGGTAATGTGCTTATTTGAGTATTGTATGACCCGAATGAGATTGGGAATTGAATTAAATGCGAACATGAAGCCACGAGTGAGGTAGGGGAATCTGTAATATGAACATAGTGGCATTCAGATAGAATGCGTTCATTCCAAAGTATAGCAGATATAAGCTATAAGGTTGGATTCCTTTTATACCTTCTGTGGTGTGTAGTTGGTAGCGCCTTGACTTAGTAATTATAAGTCCTAGGTTCGAGTCACGGTCGGGGTAAAAAATTATTCATGTTTTCACATATGTAATGTGCTTATTGGAGTATTGTATGACCCGAATGAGATTGGGAATTGAATTAAATGCGAACATGAAGCCACGAGTGAGGTTGGGGAATCTGTAATATGAACATAGTGGCATTCAGATAGAATGCGTTCATTCCAAAGTATAGCAGATATAAGCTATAAGGTTGGATTCCTTTTATACCTTCTGTGGTGTGTAGTTGGTAGCGCCTTGACTTAGTAATTATAAGTCCTAGGTTTGAGTCCCGGTCGGGGTAAAAAATGATTCATGTTTTCACATATGTAATGTGCTTATTGGAGTATTGTATGACCCGAATGAGATTGGGAATTGAATTAAATGCGAACATGAAGCCACGAGTGAGGTTGGGGAATCTGTAATATGAACATAGTGGCATTCAGATAGAATGCGTTCATTCCAAAGTATAGCAGATATAAGCTATAAGGTTGGATTCCTTTTATACCTTCTGTGGTGTGTAGTTGGTAGCGCCTTGACTTAGTAATTATAAGTCCTAGGTTCGAGTCCCGGTCGGGGTAAAAAATGATTCATGTTTTCACATATGTAATGTGCTTATTTGAGTATTGTATGACCCGAATCAGATTGGGAATTGAATTAAATGCGAACATGAAGCCACGAGTGAGGTTGGGGAATCTGTAATATGAACATAGTGGCATTCAGATAGAATGCGTTCATTCCAAAGTATAGCAGATATAAGCTATAAGGTTGGATTCCTTTTATACCTTCTGTGGTGTGTAGTTGGTAGCGCCTTGACTTAGTAATTATAAGTCCTAGGTTCGAGTCCCGGTCAGGGTAAAAAATGATTCATGTTTTCACATATGTAATGTGCTTATTTGAGTATTGTATGACCCGAATGAGATTGGGAATTGAATTAAATGCGAACATGAAGCCACGAGTGAGGTAGGGGAATCTGTAATATGAACATAGTGGCTTTCAGATAGAATGCGTTCATTCCAAAGTATAGCAGATATAAGCTATAAGGTTGGATTCCTTTTATACCTTCTGTGGTGTGTAGTTGGTAGCGCCTTGACTTAGTAATTATAAGTCCTAGGTTCGAGTCCCGGTCGGGGTAAAAAATGATTCATGTTTTCACATATGTAATGTGCTTATTTGAGTATTGTATGACCAGAATGAGATTGGGAATTGAATTAAATGCGAACATGAAGCCACGAGTGAGGTTGGGGAATCTGTAATATGAACATAGTGGCATTCAGATAGAATGCGTTCATTCCAAAGTATATCAGATATAATCTTTAAGGTTGGATTCCTTTTATACCTTTTGTGGTGTGTTGTTGGTAGCGCCTTGACTTAGTAATTATAAGTCCTAGGTTCGAGTCCCGGTCGGTGTCAAAAATGGATTCAGTTTTCACATATGTAATGTGCTTATTTGAGTATTGTTTGACAAGAATGAGATTGGGAATTGTATTAAATGCGAACATGAAGCCGCGAGTGAGGTTGGGGAATCTGTAATATGAACATAGTGGCATTCAGATAGAATGCGTTCATTCCAAAGTATAGCAGATATAAGCTATAAGGTTGGATTCCTTTTATACCTTCTGTGGTGTGTAGTTGGTAGCGCCTTGACTTAGTAATTATAAGTCCTAGGTTCGTATCCCGTTCGGGGTATAAAATTATTCATGTTTTCACATAGGTAATGTGCTTATTTGAGTATTGTATGACCCGAATGAGATTGGGAATTGAATTAAATGCGAACATGAAGCCACGAGTGAGGTTGGGGAATCTGTAATATGAACATAGTGGCATTCAAATAGAATGCGTTCATTCCAAAGTATAGCAGATATAAGCTATAAGGTTGGATTCCTTTTATACCTTCTGTGGTGTGTAGTTGGTAGCGCCTTGACTTAGTAATTATAAGTCCTAGGTTCGAGTCCCGGTCGGGGTAAAAAATGATTCATGTTTTCACATATGTAATGTGCTTATTTGAGTATTGTATGGCCCGAATGAGATTGGGAATTGAATTAAATGCGAACATGAAGCCACGAGTGAGGTTAGGGAATCTGTAATATGAACATAGTGGCATTCAGATAGAATGCGTTCATTCCTAAGTATAGCAGATATAAGCTATAAGGTTGGATTCCTTTTATACCTTCTGTGGTGTGTACTTGGTAGCGCCTTGACTTAGTAATTATAAGTTCTAGGTTCGAGTCCCGGTTGGGGTAAAAAATGATTCATGTTTTCACATATATAATGTGCTTATTGGAGTATTGTATGACCCGAATGAGATTGGGAATTGAATTAAATGCGAACATGAAGCCACGAGTGAGGTTGGGGAATCTGTAATATGAACATAGTGGCATTCAGATAGAATGCGTTCATTCCAAAGTATAGCAGATATAAGCTATAAGGTTGGATTCCTTTTATACCTTCTGTGGTGTGTAGTTGGTAGCGCCTTGACTTAGTAATTATAAGTCCTAGGTTCGAGTCCCGGTCGGGGTAAAAAATGATTCATGTTTTCACATATGTAATGTGCTTATTTGAGTATTGTATGACCCGAATGAGATTGGGAATTGAATTAAATGCGAACATGAAGCCACGAGTGAGGTTGGGGAATCTGTATTATGAACATAGTGGCATTCAGATAGAATGCGTTCATTTCAAAGTATAGCAGATATAAGCTATAAGGTTGGATTCCTTTTATACCTTCTGTGGTGTGTAGTTGGTAGCGCCTTGACTTAGTAATTATAAGTCCTAGGTTCGAGTCCCGGTCGGGGTAAAAAATGATTCATGTTTTCACATATGTAATGTGCTTATTTGAGTATTGTATGACCCGAATGAGATTGGGAATTGAATTAAATGCGAACATGAAGCCACGAGTGAGGTAGGGGAATCTGTAATATGAACATAGTGGCATTCAGATAGAATGCGTTCATTCCAAAGTATAGCAGATATAAGCTATAAGGTTGGATTCCTTTTATACCTTCTGTGGTGTGTAGTTGGTAGCGCCTTGACTTAGTAATTATAAGTCCTAGGTTCGAGTCCCGGTCGGGGTAAAAAATGATTCATGTTTTCACATATGTAATGTGCTTATTTGAGTATTGTATGACCCGAATGAGATTGGGAATTGAATTAAATGCGAACATGAAGCCACGAGTGAGGTTGGGGAATCTGTAATATGAACATAGTGGCATTCAGATAGAATGCGTTCATTCCAAAGTATAGCAGATATAAGCTATAAGGTTGGATTCCTTTTATACCTTCTGTGGTGTGTAGTTGGTAGCGCCTTGACTTAGTAATTATAAGTCCTAGGTTCGTATCCCGTTCGGGGTATAAAATTATTCATGTTTTCACATAGGTAATGTGCTTATTTGAGTATTGTATGACCCGAATGAGATTGGGAATTGAATTAAATGCGAACATGAAGCCACGAGTGAGGTAGGGGAATCTGTAATATGAACATAGTGGCATTCAAATAGAATGCGTTCATTCCAAAGTATAGCAGATATAAGCTATAAGGTTGGATTCCTTTTATACCTTCTGTGGTGTGTAGTTGGTAGCGCCTTGACTTAGTTATTTTAAGTCCTAGGTTCGAGTCACGGTCGGTAAAAAATTATTCATGCTTTCACATATGTAATGTGCTTATTTGAGAATTTTATGGCCCGAATGAAATTGGGAATTGAATTAAATGCTAACATGAAGCCACGAGTGAGGTTAGGGAATCTGTAATATGAACATAGTGGCATTCAGATAGAATGCGTTCATTCCTAAGTATAGCAGATATAAGCTATAAGGTTGGATTCCTTTTATACCTTTTGTGGTGTGTACTTGGTAGCACCTTGACTTAGTAATTATAAGTTCTAGGTTTGAGTCCCGGTTGGGGTAAAAAATGATTCATGTTTTCACATATATAATGTGCTTATTGGAGTATTGTATGACCCGAATGAGATTGGGAATTGAATTAAATGTGAACATGAAGCCACGAGTGAAGTTGGGGAATCTGTAATATGAACATAGTGGCATTCAGATAGAATGCGTTCATTCCAAAGTATAGCAGATATAAGCTATAAGGTTGGATTCCTTTTATACCTTCTGTGGTGTGTAGTTGGTAGCGCCTTGACTTAGTAATTATAAGTCCTAGGTTCGAGTCCCGGTCGGGGTAAAAAATGATTCATGTTTTCACATATGTAATGTGCTTATTTGAGTATTGTATGACCCGAATCAGATTGGGAATTGAATTAAATGCGAACATGAAGCCACGAGTGAGGTTGGGGAATCTGTATTATGAACATAGTGGCATTCAGATAGAATGCGTTCATTTCAAAGTATAGCAGATATAAGCTATAAGGTTGGATTACTTTTATACCTTCTGTGGTGTGTTGTTGGTAGCGCCTTGACTAGTAATTATAAGTCCTAGGTTCGAGTCCCGGTCAGGGTAAAAAATGATTCATGTTTTCACATATGTAATGTGCTTATTTGAGTATTGTATGACCCTAATGAGATTTTGAATTGAATTAAATGCGAACATGAAGCCACGAGTGAGGTAGGGGAATCTATAATATGAACATAGTGGCTTTCAGATAGAATGCGTTCATTCCAAAGTATAGCAGATATAAGCTATAAGGTTGGATTCCTTTTATACCTATTATGGTGTGTAGTTGGTAGCGCCTTGACTTAGTAATTATAAGTCCTAGGTTCGAGTCCCGGTTGGGGTAAAAAATGATTCATGTTTTCACATATGTAATGTGCTTATTTGAGTATTGTATGACCCGAATGAGATTGGGAATTGAATTAAATGCTAACATGAAGCCACGAGTGAGGTTGGGGAATCTGTAATATGAACATAGTGGCATTCAGATAGAATGCGTTCATTCCAAAGTAGAGCAGATATAAGCTATAAGGTTGGATTCCTTTTATACCTTTTGTGGTGTGTAGTTGGTAGCGCCTTGACTTAGTAATTATAAGTCCTAGGTTCGAGTCCTGGTTGGGGTAAAAAATGATTCATGTTTTCACATATATAATGTGCTTATTGGTTTATTGTATGACCCGAATGAGATTGGGAATTGAATTAAATGCGAACATGAAGCCACGAGTGAGGTTGGGGGATCTGTAATATGAACATAGTGGCATTCAGATAGAATGCGTTCATTCCAAAGTATAGAAGATATAAGCTATAAGGTTGGATTCATTTTATACCTTCTGTGGTGTGTAGTTGGTAGCGCCTTGACTTAGTAATTATAATTCCTAGGTTCTAGTCCCGGTCGGGGTAAAAAATAATTCATGTTTTCACATATGTAATGTGCTTATTTGAGTATTGTATGACCCGAATGAGATTGGGAATTGAATTAAATGCGAACATGAAGCCACGAGTGAGGTTGGGGAATCTGTAATATGAACATAGTGGCAATCAGATAGAATGCGTTCATTAAAAGTATAGCATATATAAGCTATAAGGTTGGATTCCTTTTATACCTTCTGTGGTGTGTAGTTGGTAGCACATTGACTTAGTAATTATAAGTCCTAGGTTCGAGTCCCGGTTGGGGTAAAAAATGATTCATGTTTTCACATATGTAATGTGCTTATTATAGTATTGTATGACCCAAATGAGATTGGGAATTGAATTAAATGCGAACATGAAGCCACGAGTGAGGTTGGGGAATCTGTAATATGAACATAGTGGCAATCAGATAGAATACGTTCATTCCAAAGTATAGGAGCTGATATAAGCTATAAGGTTGGATTCCTTTAAACCTTTTGTGGTGTGTAGTTGGTAACGCCTTGACTTAGTAATTATAAGTCCTAGGTTCGAGTCCCGGTCGGGGTAAAAAATGATTCATGTTTTCACATATGTAATGTGCTTATTTGAGTATTGTATGACATGAATGAGATTGGGAATTGAATTAAATGCGAACATGAAGCCACGAGTGAGGTTGGGGAATCTGTAATATGAACATAGAATGCGTTCATTCCAAAGTATAGCAGATATAAGCTATAAGGTTGGATTCCTTTTATACCTTCTGTGGTGTGCAGTTGGTAGCGCCTTGACTTAGTAATTATAAGTCCTAGGTTCGAGTCCCGGTCATTGTAAAATATGATTCTTGTTTTCACATATGTAATGTGCTTATTTGAGTATTGTATGACCCGAATGAGATTGGTAATTGAATTAAATGCGAACACGAAGCTACGAGTGAGGTTGGGGAATCTGTAATATGAACATAGTGGCATTCAGATAGAATGCGTTCATTCCAAAGTATAGCAGATATAAGCTATAAGGTTGGATTCCTTTTATACCTTCTGTGGTGTGTAGTTGGTAGCGCCTTGACTTAGTAATTATAAGTTCTAGGTTCAAGTCCCGGTCGGGGTAAAAAATGATTCATGTTTTCACATATTTAATGTGCTTATTTGAGTATTGTAAGACCCGAATGAGATTGGGAAATTAATTAAATGCGAACATGAAGCCATGAGTGAGGTTTGGGAATCTGTAATATGAACATAGTGGCATTCAGATAGAATGCGTTCATTCCAAAGTATAGCATATATAAGCTATAAGGTTGGAAATTCCTTTTATACCTTCTGTGGTGTGTAGTTGGTAGCGAATTGACTTAGTAATTATAAGTCCTAGGTTCGAGTCCCGGTCGGGTTTAAAAAATGATTCATGTTTTCACATATGTAATGTGCTTATTTGAGTATTGTATGACCCGAATGAGATTGGGAATTGAAATAAATGCGAACATGAAGCCACAAGTGAGGTTGGGGAATCTATAATATGAAAATAGTGGCATT
>JAXCGZ010018208.1:12500-23016 GCA_037179515.1 Halocaridina rubra | reverse complement strand
AACATCTAAATCCTTCAGCGCTTTGCATACCTCTGTGGCTGTAAGGTTGATGTTCTCTAATACCGGCCCTTGAGCTTCTATCACTGCAATCTGAGGGGGTGGGGTATTTTCTA
Source organism: Halocaridina rubra (assembly GCA_037179515.1). Lineage (NCBI taxonomy): Eukaryota > Metazoa > Arthropoda > Malacostraca > Decapoda > Atyidae > Halocaridina > Halocaridina rubra. The sequence continues at coordinate 22,903 of JAXCGZ010018208.1, read as the reverse complement.
CTGTAAATACTGACTGAAACTCCTTGTTCAATTCTTTGCAGATCTCTTCATCCGTCTCAGTGATGCTTCCATCCTCTATCTTTAGCCTTAAAACCTGTTCTTTTACCTTCAGTTTTCCTCTGATAAAGCTGTGGAAAAGCTTGGGATTTTCTTTAGCCTTCCTGGTGATGTCCCTCTCATAATCTCTCTCTGCCTCTCTCCTTTTACTTAGGTAGTCATTTCTTGCTCTTTTGTAGGTTTGCCAGGCATTTATGTTTTTTCTCCTCCTATACCTTTTCCAGCATTTGTCTCTCCACTTCTTAGCTCTTTTACACCCATTATTGAACCATTTCTCTCTGGCATGAATTACACCTACTTTGGTGACAGGTATGCAGCAATCTACTATCTTCCCATATTTCTCACAAAAGATGTCATACATTTCTTGTACAGATTTGTTGTAAAATAAGGTTCTCCAGTCAATAACTGCAAAAAGTTCGTTCATTTTGATGTAATCTCCTTTCCGATAGTTCCTCCTCATGTCCTCAGTGCCTCTATTCTCAGGAAGAATATCTTCAATGATATACTCCATCAACAACACACTGTGGTCACTCTTTCCAATTGGTGGTTCATACTCATTTTTTTCAATATCCAACACATTATCTGTGAACACTAGATCAAGTAGTGATGGCTCATCCCCACCCCTGGCCCTTGTTGGTTCCATTACATGTTGGTGTAGGAAATTCCCTTGTACGCAATCTAGGAATCTTGCCCCGAATGAGTCCTCACCACTGTGTGGGTCAAGATTTATCCAATCTATCTCTTTATGATTAAAGTCTCCCATAATCAAAATCCTACATTTTTTTTCCCGTGCCATGTTAACAACTGAGTTTATGACTTCAATAGTACCTATATGACTTTCCTCATAAACTTCAAGCCTATTTTGGTTCCTTGGTGGGTTGTATACAACAGTTATTATAATGCTCTCTGACCCAGTATTTATGCGAGCAACAAGAAATTCCCTGAACTCACTTTCTATAGCCAACTTTATTTCTTCAACTTGAATCCTTTCACTTATGAGCAGTGCTATCCCTCCACCAGTCCTCTCAGATCTTTCAACCCTTAGTATTGTGAAACCCTTAGGAAAAACTGTGACACTGTTTATGTCCTCACTCAACTTAGTCTCTGTAATTGCTACTCTATCTGCCTTACTGTTGTGAATCCTATCTTTTAATTCTACTGCCTTACCAGCTAATCCATCAGAATTTGTGTATAACAATCTTAATGAGGCCCCATCCCCTGATCTTCTGTCATTATCTTCTTTATCTCCCCTTTGTCTGGAAGAACTCTGTAATGAAAATTTTTCTTCTCTTCTTCATTTCTTTCATCATTTAAGCTTCTTGCCTCTTGCAACAAGTTTTTGATCTTTCCCATCTATTCCTGTGTTCTGTATTGTCTAATGAACACTTCTTTGAATTCTTGAAGGTCTTTTAGACTTTTTTTTCTCAACAATATTTCCCTACATGTTTCCCCTCTCTCAAAGGTTACTTTTGTTGGTCTCGGCTTTCCTTCCCTCGAATATTTACCTAGTTGGTGTATGTTTACAATATCCTCAGGACCACATACTACTCCAAGCTTTCTTATCAGGTCTACAACCCTAGCTTTATTTTCTTCAAGTCTCCCCTGCCATGTTGGCTCCTGGGACTCGCTTATGCCTGAGATTACCACTGTCTTCTCCTTATCAAGTGCCTGTCTGATGAGTGGGTTTGCCCTTTCCATCACAACGTCTTTCATTTTTTCGATTACTGTCTCTTTATAGTCAACTGTTTGCATGTTTTCCAGTGCCACCACCTTTACAGCCTCTTTTACTGCCACATTCCCCTTTAGTGCATCAGCAAAGGAAGTTTTCATGGCATCATTTTCCATATTCAGCTCCTGGAACTCTTTTCTGAACTGTTCAATGTTTTCCTTAATCTGGACATTCCAAGCAGCAATCTCGTCTCTCTCAGAAGAGAGCAGTGAACTAACATCTAATTCCTTTAGGTTGTCATTTAGCTGTTTGTTTTTATCTTCTTGTTTAGAAAGTCTAGATTCTAGTTGACTCTTTTCCCCTTCCAGCTTTTTTATTCTTTTTTCTAGTTCCTTTCTCTCCTGCCCTTGTGCTTTATTTGCTTCCTCCAAAAATCTTATTTCCTCTCTGAGTGTTTCATTCTCTTTCATTTCTCCAACCATATTCTGAATTTTATCATCAAGGCTTATAACCATTTCCTCTATATTCTTGATTTTCTGTTTGAGTCTCCTGATGGCTACCCCTCCTACCGACCCATGGATGGGAGAGGTTTGGGACAGAGATGGCGTCATTTTTATGTTCTCCCTCTCACAGAATATAGAAAGAAGACGAGAAAGAGGAAAAAAAAAGAGAAAAACTTTTAATTAAGCTTCACACCGAATTTTTATATCTCCATATAAGTGCTATTTAGTGACTCAGTTTATCTCTTTTCTGGTAACACACATCTTAACTTAAAAACTTGACCATGGTAATTTAAGGATAAAAAGAAAAAGAAAAAAAATGCAACAAAACAAAAGTCAAACCTGAAGGAAAAATTCGAACCTGTGTCTGAGGTGGCACCCACCTGTTTCTGCTATATACTCTTCCTAACTGATAAACCCACTTGCTAACCAAGGTATGTTATTACAAGATTAGACTTTACATTTAACTCAATATATATACAAAATAAAAACAAAATAGTAAAAGAGAAAGCTAAAAGAAAAGCAAAAAAATGAAGAAAATAAGACAGCTGTACTACTTGGCAACTTAACTCAGTACTGTTGACAGGTGGATATTTGGTATTTTTTTTAATTATTCAATTATTTCGTGTATCAAACTAACTAACAAGTTAATATAAATGGGAAGGATACTGATTTTAACAATATATGGAACCACAGGATCAGGTAAACGGCCTAAGAGCTTTCCCCAGTTTACACAAAAAATTAGGTAATATGATGTGATGGCTTCACCTCTGGCAACTCTTCTAAATTTCCTTCAAGGCAGAACTGGACGGCAGCTTCTCTCTCCCCTCACGAAAAATGTTATTTTTTTTTCCTTTAATATTTTGGACAGTCTCGTCATACAACAAATATAAGTTTTGTACTCACAATACTCTGCAGGATTTCAGATTTAGGGAAATTATGGTAAAGTTTTCCACTAAGCACTTAGTCACTCGAAACAATTAAAAATTTAAGAGGAGCAGTTCCGTGTGTCACTGAACGCGCGGTGTGTGTGTGTGTGTGTGTGTGTGTTGATAAATGCCCTCTTCGATGCCTTCACAAATTTAAAATTGACAAGTAATGCCCTGTTCTGCTGGCTTTATATGTGCTATTTTCGTAATAATCTGCAGATTGCAAAAATACTCATTAAAGGGGATTTGTGTTTCCGTTTAAAAATATTGGGATATTTTTGGAAATAAATGCACGAATGTTTTTGAGTAAATATGTATTTTTTTTACCATTAGTTATAAATATTGCATTTTGCCAATACCCTTTTATGTCATTTTACTCTCTTTGTCATTTTAAAATGCTCTTTTTTTATTCATAATAATTGGCGTCGAATTTTATTGTTGCGTAATTACTTTCGTCTTCATATTTTCAGTTAAATTAATTTTTTTTTTCTAAGACCGTCTAAAGAATTATACTTAAAATATTATAAGAATCTCCCTGAGGAAGGGGGGTAAGAATACCCCCTCCGTGTTCCCATGCGTGTAGTAAAAGTCGACTAAAGGGGAGGAGAAAAGGGACTGGGAATCCCCTCTGTATTTACTTCCCATAAAGAGTCAAAGTATTTTCTTTGACACAACCCCCCCCCTTATAAGGGGGAATATGGCATTGGTATACGGGTATTATAAGAAAGCCTTGTGATATATTCCCTCTTAAAATATTCTCGTTAATATTTATTGTTCATTACGACGTCTTTACCTTTATCATCACTGATATATCTTTGCAGACTGACTAGTCGATCATAACCATATACATATCAAGACACTTTAGAATATATTCCATAAGGCGAAAAACTTTGATATTTTCAACAGCCTGATGTATCTGATTAATGCCCTCCTTTTCAGGCAATCAGGCCCTTCCAGAAACGAAAGGTAATCTAAAGTATTTTTTTAGAAAATGGGTACATATAAAGTCAATAAAAACTATAATGACCTTCCGTATGTTATCCCCAGCCTCAGTTTTCCTCTCATAAGGAAATTTTCTTCTAAAATTAGAGAAGACAGAAAAAAAATGTAGGAAAAAAAAAATCTGCATCTGCCTTCAATTCCATCGTAAAAGTTTTCATTCCAGAGGAATTTTTTAATATCAGAAATCATTGGAGCATCTCAAATTGTAATCAAGATTTCGTACCCTACACCTGTGTCCTTTTGTGTCGATGTTTGTATGCATGTGTAAATAGTACACGTGTGTGTATGCAAATAAACATGTGTGATATGATATGTCTTCTCGGTAGAAGAGGGGGAGGAGGATTGTGGTTCCCTTGAATTTTATATGAAGACATATCTTCAGGATTTACTGGAAATCTGGAAATTTAAATACTCTCCAGCATAGTTGCATAAGGGTCTAGCGGGCACCTAAGAGGTCCTGTATTCTACTCTAAAAGGTGGCTCTTCAAGTTCTCTTTAAGAGACCACCTCGGTATTAAAAATAAATACAAATTATCATGACGTCCCTTGTATTGTAAATCCTGCTGGCTCATCAGCCTCACTGAGTATACCGTTAGATATGGAGAAAGGGTCGATGGTCGATACGAACCATGTTTAATCTAGGCAGCGATAGGGTAAAGGGCGGTTTACACGGTCAAACAGTTCGTCGAAAGCGGTTCGACAGACAAGTGTTTGAAGTGATGTTCGAACGTGTGAACAGGGTACTTGGTTGTCGAACGTGTTCGACAACTAAATACCCCGTTCACACGGTTCGACAACCAAATACCCCGTTCACAAATTCGAATATCACTTCAAACACTTGTCTGTCGAACCGCGTTCGACGAACCGTTTGACCGTGTAAACCCCCCCCTTTAAAAATGCCTGTCATTTTTCTTATAAAATAAATAAATAAATAAGAATGCAATTGTATAACTAAATTATTCGCTAAGACTCTCTCAGTAGGATAGCTTCATGAAGCATTTAGTGAAGGCTTCATAAGAGGGCTACGCTTGGTACACCATAATTACAGTAAAAGTATTCACAAGAGACACAGTACTTTTTTTTTCATTTTCCCATTTATTAATGTAGCTTATAGTAACTGAATCGTAATAATCTCCCAACTATATCTCTCTGCTTATAGTGCGTTGTTCCTATCCTTAAAGTTAGTTTTCCTCATCAAGGTGTAGCAGAATTCGGGACCTCCTGGATGGGAGCAGAGCATTAACTCCATTTATTATGGAAAGGCGATTATGCTTACGCCGTTAATATAAGCTCTATTAAAACTGGTGAAAAGAATCTGCCTACCTTTCATCCAGGAGGTCCTGAATTCTCCTCGCAAGCGACTCGCACTTTTCTCTTCAAAGCCTCTGGATGTTAAGGAGGAAAGGATAGTAGCGTCCCTCGTGTGGTAGTTTCTATCATCTGAGCAAGCTTAGTTAGTACACCATTAAATGTTTCAGGATTATTATGAAACCATACATTCATGAGCACATGTGTCAAGTATAGGGAAAATGCCCCTCCTTCAGGCACGGTTCTCTCCTTATGCCTACATCTACACCGAATATTCTGGCGTAGTCATTATATATCTGTTACTATCCCATTACATTTGACAAGTCACAACACTCAATATATATGTTTCTTTTTGCCCTCTTTTTCCTCATTGTTGCTATATTTATGGAAGGTCCACAGCTTATTGTCCCCAGTACCCGGCATAGAGGGGTGCTAAGAATCTCCGGGAATCTTGTTGACTCCACTAGTGGAGTTAGGGTAGACACGCTTGGTGGTAGTAATGGTTCTGCCCTTATCCTTGCACCTCTTGATAGATCTTCTTTCACTCTTCATTTACTAACATTCACGGTCTGAATCTAATCTTTCGTCTGTGGAACAGCACTTGGGTACATCCCTCACTAACCTCCTCCTACTCTCTGAAACCCAACTGTCTAGCCATGCTTCCACTGACCCATATCAAATCTCTCTCTAGAACCTGTATTTTCATTTTCGTTCCAAAGGTGGAGTCTGTGCCTACTGCAACACTAACACTCCTATATGAAAGGCTCATGGACCTTGAATTTCCTGACTTTGATGTTTCTGGCTGGAAATCTATCTCTCCACTACCAATATATTCCTTTGCTTCTGCTACTGTTCTCCAAACTTTGCGTCTTTCTTTGAATATCTGTCCTCTTGCCATGAGTTCTTGCTATCTTCTCCCCCATATGCTGAGGTTCTTTATATTGGAGACTTCAATGTACACCACAGTGAGTGGCCTAATTCATCTCACACTGAAGTGGGATGAAGTGAGGCCCTTGCTTTCTCTGTTACTAACGATCTGGAGCAAATTATCAAACATCCTACTCGTGTTCCAGATAGACACAAACAAGCAGCCAACACTCTTGACCTACTTCCTACTTCTAATCCTTTAAACTACTCATATCATGTGTTTTCCCCTCTTGGTAAATCTGACCACTCTGTGATCTCAATCTCTTCCATTTTTGCTCCCCCTCCATCAATTCCTCCTACTCAGTGCTGCCTTTGGTACTCTGAGCTTAACCAACGTGAAGATTTGCATAACTTCCTCTTTGAATTTCTGTGGGATGACTGCTTTCGGTCCCGCAATCCTGATCAGGCAGTCCTGAAAGTTGCCGAGATCATAACCTCGGGAATGGAGGCATTCATCCACTCCTTTATGAGAACTTTTTCTCCCCCTAATCCTTGGTTTGTTCGTGCCTGCTCCATGGCTAAAGGCCAGGACTCAAGCACACCAGTTGCACCAAGCCTCTCCCGATTTAACTCGCTCTGCTTTTATTGTAGCTAGGAATCGCTGTACTGCTCAGATTCGAAGGTCTAAGGTTTCCTTCATAAGAGGGAAAGTTGATGACTTTAACTCCTCTCCCATTAATAAATGTTTCTGATCCTTAGCCCAAAACTTCTCCCAATACGTCTGTAAATCAATCTTTCACCCTCTCAATTGTTTTGATGCTTTTATAGCGTGCTCTTCCCCTGAAGAAGCCATACTCTTTGGCTCTCATTTTTCTCCCAACTCTTCTGTAAACGATTCCAGCGCACCTGTCCCTCATTCTTTACCCCTCTCTAACTCTATTCCCTTCCTTATCCTTTCTTCACGCAAAGTTCAAAAGGTTCTTTGCTCTGGTCCCGATGGTTCCCCTGCAAGGTTCCTTAAACAGTTTGCAGATGAACTGGCTCCCATACTTTGGCATCCTCTTCCCTTCATTCTCTTAACTAGTATCTATCCTTCATCTTGGAGGCATGCTCAAGTGCAACCTGTTCCTAAGAAGGGTGACTGCTGTATTCTTTCAAACTACTGACATATTGCCCTCACCTCTTCTATCGCTAAAGTTTTCAAAACTTTGCTCAATGCTCACTTCTTGAAATACTTTGAATCTAACCCACTTATCTCCAATCTCCAGTACGGCTTCCACAAGGCAAGAACTACTGTTGACCTCCTGTCTTATCTTACTCATGTATGGTCATCTTCTCTGAGGAACTATGGGGAATCTTTTGTCGTGGCCCTTGATATCTCTAAATCTTTTGACAGAGTCTGGCACAAGACTCTGTTGGCCAAACTGCCCCTTCTCTCTGTTCTCTGATTTCCAGTTTTCTTTATGACCTTTTTATATCTGTGGTTGTTGATGATGCAACATCTAGCCCATTCCCTGTTACCATTGGTGTTCCTCAGGACTCTTTTCTTTCACCTACTCTGTTCTTCTCTTCATCAGCGATCTTCATCAGTCCTCATCTTCCTCTCCTCTTCACGCCTTTGTCAATTATTCTACCCTTCATTTTTCCTCTGCCTTTTCTTTACAACCTTGATCTGCTACTTGTAATCAGTCTCGTATCTCTCTTTCTTCTACTCTTAATTCCGATTTGCAGAGGGTATCTGAGTGGGGCACCCAAAACTTAGTTAAATTCAATGCCTCCAAGACGCAGTTTTTGGCTCTCTCTTTATCTTCGTTTCCACCTGATAGCCCTATTATGTTCGAAACTAACTAAATTCACCCTCATAATTCTATTAATATATTACTAATCCAGATAGCCTCTAACTTGTCTTGGAGGAATCACTAAATCCAAATTTCTAAATCTGTATTAAAAAAAAACTGGGGTTTGTGTTTCGTTTTCGTCATTACCTTAACTCCTTACAGTTACTTAGAATTTATTAAGGTCTTACTTATCTCCTTGGTAGGGTTGAATCTAAAGCAGTCTGACTTATTAATGACCCTTCTCTTCCTTCTAATCTGGATTTTCTTTCTCTTTGCCGTAAGGTATCATCCCTTTCTCTTTTCTACCACTACTACTTCCATTGCTGCTCTGATGAGTTGGCGAGTTGTCACCTTCTACCACTGCTGAGGCCACGTAACACCCGCTAAGTGGGCTTGTCTTACAAGCACTGTGTGGAGACTTGTAGCTCGCGGATTGGTCTGTGCAGAGACTGCTTCTTGCCATCTACCTCCAGACTCTAGAAATCTCTTCCTCCTACTGTCTTTCCTAATTCCAATAACCTATCTTCCTTCAAAAAGCAGATCTCTCGTCATCTCAGGGCCTAATCCTCCATATCTTTAGGTCCTCAATACTTAGACTATTCTTTCAGCAGGTCCTTTTCCTTTGTGTATCATTACCTCATCTCTGCCTTGTCCTTAACCTTTTTCTTTCCCTTCGTATTAATAATTTTTCGTACCAGGGCCTTTATTGATGAGGGCAGTTTTTCTTGCATGTACCAGTGTCACACTCATAAAAAAAATAAAACGTAATTGGAAATGTGAATAAATGTTTATAACATTCATAACGCGCTTTGTTACACTAAATAATGGTAGTTTGTTTTAATAACTTTAGGAAAAAGTTGTCGAACGAAAAGTAGATCACTTGTGGAGGAACAAAATATTCAGTTTGTACATGTATTATAAAAGCTGTATTATGTAAGTGTATCAACAATAACAAAATTTATTTGTAATTAAATCCGTAAACGAATATAAACACTATTTCCTAAAAGACATGATATAAGTGTTTTTAACTATTAAATGCCTTTTATTGTCTAATTTAGCTAAAGAGAACGGCAGAATTGTTTATATAGCTTTTTGTACTTAAGGAAATGTCACTATCATAAAAAAAAAAAAAATACTAAAAGAAGTCGAAGTAAGACTGACTGATAAAACTCACGGCATTTCGACAAAGGTATAGATATGTACCCAGACTATGGAAAAAAAAAAAGTATTGAGGGATAAGGAATAAAATTAGAAGAACAGAAATTTTACTATAATAAGATTAGGGATGTAGAGAGAGACGATATCGTGTAATGGAAAAAGAACAAAAATAAGAAAAAAAAGTGCCTTGCCATGATAAGTACAGTATAAGGCTTCAAAAATGAAGAAAATTTACGAAACTTATCGTGGAAAAAGACTGCAAAATAAGAAATACAGCGAAAGATATTTCAAGAAGAAAATATCAAAAAAAACTGCCACTTGTATGCACGATTCATCTTGCCTAATGAAGTCCTACAATCAGCCAAGTCGTCAAAATATGAAAAACAACCAACGTTACGCGTCTGGAACCATTGTTTAACATTTATTGAAGCCTGCAGACATCGTGTGTGGTTTGAGCTGTATATAAATAACATAAATGAAGAAGGAAAATAGCATGCTCCTAGGAAATTATATATAGTTTCCCTCTCTCTCTCTCTCTCTCTCTCTCTCTCTCTATATATATATATATATATATATATATATATATATATATATATATATATATATATATATATATATATATATATATATATATATATATATATAAGCACAATACATATGTGAAAACATGAATCATTTTTATCCCGACCGGGACTTGAACCTAGGACTTATAATTACTAAGCCAAGGCGCTACCAATTACACCACAGAAGGTTAAAGGAAACAGACCTTATAGCTTATATCTGCTATAGTAGGAATGAATGCATTCTATCTGAATGCCACTATGTTCATATTACAGTTTCCCCAACCTCACTAATAGTTTCATTTTTGCATTTAATTCAACTCCCAATCTAATTCGGGACCAATAACAACCAAATATGCACATTACATTTGTGAAAACATGAATCATTTTTACCCCGACCGGGACTTGAACGTAGGACTTATAATTACTAAGCCAAGGCGCTACTAACTGCACCAAAGAAGGTTAAAAGGAAACAGACCTATCTGAATGCCACTATGTTCATATTACAGTGTCCC
>JAXCGZ010018208.1:0-10000 GCA_037179515.1 Halocaridina rubra | reverse complement strand
TTCCATTTTCTACTTAGTGATACTTATCATACCTGTCCTTAAAACTATAGATTGAGTTAGCATCAACTATCTCCTCACTTAGCGAATTCCAATTATCAACTACTCTTACACTAAAGAAGTATTTCCTTACAGCCTGCAAAGAAGTTTTCTTACGAAACTTTACACTATAGCCTATAGTTCTAGAGTCAGCCATATCAAAATATCGATTCCCATTCACTCCGTCATAACCATGAAGGAATTTAAAGACATTCACCATATTCCCTCTCAATCTTCTAGCTTCGAGTGATGGTAAGTCTAATTTCCTCAGCCTCTTATCATAACTGAGATTGCGTATTTCTGACGCCAGTTTTGTGGCATGTCTTTGAACTCTTTCAAGCTTAACTACGTTCATTTTCAAGTGCGGATTCCAAAAGGGGGCTGCATATTCAAGTTTTGGCCTTACATAGGTAACATGAATATATTTGATCATTTCCTTGTCCATGTGCCTGAAGGCTACCATTACATTTGCTAAGAAAGCATATGCTGCCCTTACTAAGCCATTTATATGCATTTCTGGAGACAAATCGGCCAGTATGTTTACTCCTAGATCTCTCTCATTCTTTGTCTCTTGAAGTTGTACTCCAGCCACCGAGTAGTCAAGCTTTTGCCTTCTTGCACTTGTGCCCATTCTCATTACCTTACATTTTGAAGTATTGTATTTCATTAGCCATTTTTCTGACCACTCATGGAGACTATTTAGATCTTCCTGAAGTTCTCTACCATTGTTCTCGTTTCTTACTTTCTTCAAAATCTTTGCATCATCTGCAAATATATTCATGAATTAATTTACGGACTCTGGTAGGACATTTACATATACAAGGAACAAAAGTGGCCCTAGAATTGAACCCTGTGCAACTCCACTGCTAATTCTTCCCCATTCAGACACTGTCTTACTCTAACCCTCTGTTCCCCTCCTAAGTAGGTTTTTTCCATTCCAAGACATTTTCACCTATTTTAGCCATTGCTTGCAGCTTCTTAATAAGTCTTACATGTGGGACAGTCAAATGCTTTCTGGAAGTCTAGGAATATGCAATCTGCCCAGCCCTGTCTTTCCTCTAAGATTCGGCTTACCTCATCATAAAATTCTAATAAGTTTGTTACTGTTGATCTACCACCTCGGAAGCCATGTTGTCTCACTGACAAAAAGTTGAAGGATTCCAAGTGAAGAGAGATATGTTTCCTTAGTAGTTTCTCCATAAGTTATCAAACTATGCTGGTCAAGGGAACTGGTCTATAGTTTAGAGCCGTATCCCTCCTTCCCTTTTTGAAAGTAGGTATCACGTTCACTTGTTTCCAGCATCTTGGAATCTCCCCTGACTCCACTGACTTTTTAAATATGATACTTAAAGCCACTGATTTTGAGTTTGCGCATTTTTTAAGTACATGAGGGGATATATCATCAGGACCTGTAGCTTTATGAACACCTAACTCAATCAGCGCTTTGCATACCTCTGTGGCTGAAAGGATGATGTTCTCTAATACTGGCCCGTGAGCTTCTATATCTGCAATCTGAGGGGTTGGGGTATTTTCTACTGTAAATAGTGACGAAAACTCCTTGCTCAATTCTTTGCAGATCTCTTCATCCATCTCAGTGATGCTTCCATCCTCTCTCTTAAGCTTTAAAACCTGTTCTTTTACCTTCAGTTTACTCTGATAAAGCATTGGAAAAGCTTGGAACTTTCTTTAGCCTTCCTGGTGATGTCCCTTTCATAGTCTCTTTCTGCCTCTCTTCTTTTACTTAGGTAATCATTTCTTGCTCTTTTGTAGGTTTGCCAGGCATTTATGATTTTTTCCTCCTATACCTTTTCCAGCATTTGTCTCTCCACTCCTAAGCTCTTTTACACTCAATGTCGACCCATTTCTGCAATTTGTTTATATACTTCTTAATTGCCTTTATTTCAAGGCCTTACATACTTCTTGTAAAGGTTTTTGGTCAATGTGTGTGTGTGTGTATGTGTATGTGTAAGCACTAAGTATTTAATAGCAGGACATGAATTCCAAGAATATTCTAATGAGAAAGATGTAAGGATAAATGTATTGCAGGATATGTAACCGTATTTTTCTCTTCATTCTCTCAACCAGCATCTTTCCTCTATCGTGGAAACACGCTTTAGTTCAGCCATACTCTAAGACGGGTGACCATTCAAATTCACTAACCTCTGTTATAGGTAAAGTATTCAAAACTTTTGCCATACTCTCATTTTTTGTAACATCTTGAATGTACCTCACTTATTTCTGTCACCAGCTCGGTTTCTGCAAGGCAAGATCCACTGTTGACTTCACGCCCTATCTTACTCATCTCTTAAGAACATGAGAATTTGGCCTCGCCATTAATATATCCAACGGTTTTGACGGAATTTGGCACAAACAAACAAACAAACAAGGCTCTGTTAGCCAAAAATCTTTTTTTCTGATCGTTATATATTTGTGGTTGTTGGCGGCGCAACATCTAGCTCATTCTCAGTTACCAGTGGTGTTCCACAGGGATCTCTTCTTTCACTTACACTCTTCCTTCTCTTCAGCATTGATCTTCTCCAGTCCCCATTCTCCTCTCTTCTCCACGTCTTATCAGATGATTCTACCCTTCATGTTTCCTCTGCCTTCTCCTCACCACCTTTTTCTACTACTTTCTCTACCTTCTCACTACCTTCGTCTACTGTTCGAAATTAGTGTCATATCACTCTTTCTTTAACTCTCATCACCGATTTGCAGAGGATATATGAGTGGAGCACTCAAAATTTAGAAAAATTTAATGCCTCCAAAAGTCAGTTGCTCAATGCCTCTTTCTTCTACTCCTGATAGTCCAGTTGTTTTCGAATGAAAAGAAATGTATCCGCTCAATTTTATTAACAATTTAGAAATTCAGATTGCTTCTAACTTGTCTTGTAGGAATTATATAGTTAAAATTTTGAAAGCTGCATCTTAGATATTGGAAATTCTGTTTGGTATTCGACTTTACTTTCCCTCGTCTCTGTTACTAAAAATCTATAAAGGTCTCATCTTTCCCTGCTTTGAATACTGCTTTCACATCTGAGGTGCTTCTTCTTACTAGTATCTTCTTGATAGAGTTAAATCCAAGAGCATCACACTCATCAACAATCCTGCTCTTGCTTCTGATCTCGATTCCCTGTCTTTCTGTCAGAATGTTTCATCTCTCTCTCTTTTTTTCTCTACTATTCCCATCGCTGCTCTGATGAGTTGGCAAGTTGTATCTCTCCCCGCTGGTGAGTTTCTCTTTTCCTTTCTTTTTTATAGCTTATCACTCCCCTAAGTGTCTTACCCTAAAGCCCTTTTTAAATACTTTCTTGGTGTCTGGGCCCAATCTGGGCCACTTCCTTTGCCCTTCTCGGTGTCACACTCATAAAAATGGCGATATGTGGTTTCTTATTGAACATAAGGGTGACTTTCAGGCATATGAATAAATATTTACCAAAAATCTTTACAAGAGTATGGAAGGCCTTGAAAAGAAGGCACTTAAGAAGTATATAAACAAACTGCAGAAAGTTCAAAGACATGCTGGGATGTTGTTGACAGACATCCGAAATCTCACTTAGGAGGAGAGGCTCTGAGGAAGACTGTGAGTATGGTAACGGTTATTAAATCCCCACCTGCGGGCCACAAGGGAAGGTACGCTCACCCTCAAGGGAGAACATCAAAGAATGAAAAGGTTTTTAAATTCCTTTACTGTTTTGACCGAGTCATATTCTCTCTCTCTCTCTCTCTCTCTCTCTCTCTCTCTCTCTCTCTCTCTCTCTCTCTCTCTCTCTCTCTCTCTCTCTCTCTCTCTCTCGTGTGTGTGTGTGTGTGTGTGTGTGTGTGTGTGTGTGTGTGTATTGATAGATAGATAGATAGATAGATAGATAGATAGATAGATAGATAGATAGATAGATAGATAGGTAGATAGATAGATATTATCTTTACTACCAATTTTATCAAAGATACTTGAAAAGATTGTTGCAAATCAGTTAAGTGAGTTTCTTGAAAAAAATAAACTTATTGCAAAAAGTCAACACGGTTTCAGGCCAAAATTATCAACTGAAACTGCCTTATTGAAATTATCAGATGAAATATTCAAAAATATAGATAATAAGAAAATATCATTGCTACTACTACTCGATCTTTCTAAAGCTTTTGATAGTGTACACCATACCATCTTATTAGAAAAATGCAAAAAAATGAACATTGACCCAAGCTGGTTCGCGAACTATTTAAAAAACCGCTACCAGTCAGTCAGAATAAAAGATGTAGTTTCAAGTCACAAGAAGGTATTGTTTGGGGTCCCTCAGTGATCGATCCTAGGACCTATACTTTTTCTAATATATGTAAACGATCTAGTAAAATATTTACCTAACTGTTATGTCATTCAATATGCTGACGATACTCAAATCTTAATTGAAGGAGAAATTAATGATTTAGAAAATATTATTCGTAGAGCAGAAGAAATTTTGTATATGGCTAAACGTTACTTTCTAAAAAATGGTCTGTTACTTAATGAAACTAAAACCCAATCTATTCTTATCGGATCCAGACAATTATTATCAGAAGTTGATGACAATCTTCATATAAATTTTAACGGTAATATCATTAAGCCAATGAACTCGGTAAAGAACCTAGGTGTCTATTTTGACCGTTACATGAATTTTGAAATGCATATAGATGAAATTTATAAAAAAAGGAATGGGTACTCTAATATATCTAAATAGGGTAAAAGACTCATTTGAAACATCAACTCGTATAATAATTGTCCAGTCCTTAGCTATGAGTTTAATTAATTACTGTCTCAAAGTTTGGGGATGTACAAATAAGACTCAATTATAAAGAATACAAAAGTTACAAAACTTTGCAGCACGAGTGGCTGTTGGCAATGTAAGAAAATACGAGCACATCTCTCCTGTTTTAAAAGATCTAGAATGGATAAAGATTAGAGATAAATATGTTTTTGATATATGTACCTTTGTTTTAAATATACTAAGAAACAATCTTCCTGATTGCTTGTATAATTTTTCTACAGTAAGCTCAGTTACCGGGTTAACTACCCGTCAAGGGGAAGATTTATTAGTACGAAGGTCTAAAACTGATATTGGCTCAAGAGATATAAACATTCGTGGACCTCATTTATATAATCAGCTTCCCAGAGAACTAAAAAATGCTGGTTCAGTGTATACTTTTAAATATAATCTTAAGAAGTTACTCTTAAAGGAAGATTTTACTTGTAAATTTTAATAGTACACCCATCTTTATGATTTGTTTGTTTTAGTATGTCTATATCGTACACCACAGATGTCTATCTGGAATATATATGCATCTTATTTGAATACCCAATGTACGTTGGAAATAAAGACTTATTATTATTATTATTATTTTCTTCCTCTGAATCCATTGTCGTTATTTTTCTAAATGCGATTTTTCTTTTTTAAAGATGAAGTCCGTCTTATTCACAAGTCCCCGTTTCCTTCTCCTTGGCAATATCTCAAGTTGTCGAATATGCCGATTAAAATGATGAAACAAGAAGTCTTGTTTCTTTTACACATCTTTTCTTATAGGCATTCTGTCAATCACTTGTTTTAGTTCACACGGTGATTATAGGGTCTGGTTTCTAAGGACCGTAAACTTTTCCTAAGAATTTTGTCTGTCTCTCTATATTATTTGGGGAGGATGGTGGCGAAGGGAAATGTCACTTTTGAAATTGCCAGCCACATACCCAAGGTGGAACGCCACATGAGCTTCACCCAGTACTATTTGCAGTAATTTATGCTTTCACCGGTAGTTTCTGGAAAACAGATAATGTTAGCTTAACTTGTCACTTATATATATATATATATATATATATATATATATATATATATATATATATATATATATATATATATATATATATATATATATATATATATATATATATATATATATATATATAGGGGCCGTATTCGGGATCTTCGTAGGGATTATCCACTGATTTCCCCTGTTTACAGGATTCTCTATACTCCCTAAATGCCTAAAAATTCACTTCCTAGCAATATATATATATATATATATATATATATATATATATATATATATATATATATATATATATATATATATATATATATATATATATATATATATATATATATATATAGTGCCCTGTGGTGGCGGGCACAACATCAAAGAATAGTGGATGAGGTGAGGGGACTGGGAATCCCCACCTTGTATTACCCTCCCGTGAGACGTCAAAGAAGAAGGGGAGTAGAGGGGAGAATAACTTCTCCCCAAACTCTAGTTTTGGGTGTCTAAATGTGCAAGGTTGTAGTACGATAGAGACCAAAAGATATGAGATTGGATATATGTTTTGTTGGAGGAGGATGGATGTATTGGCATTGCATAAGACGAAGATGAAAGGAAAAGGAGAAGTGGCATTTGGTGATGTGACAGGTAGGGTGTCTGGGGTTGAAAGGGGGAGAACGAGAGAAGGTATGGCATTATTACTATGTGAATGGATGGTAAATAAGGTAGTGGAATGGAAAGATGTGTCATCTAGGCTGATGTGGGTGAGGGCTAGGATAGGTAGGGAATATTGGGCTTTTGTTAGTGCGTATGGGCCAGGATGTGAGAGAAGTGAGGAAGAGCGCGTTAATTTCTGGAATGAGTTAACTAGGTGTGTGGATGGTCTGAGTAGAAGGAACTATGTAGTTGTGTTTGGTGACTTGAATGCCAGAGTGGGTGATGGAGAGGTAGAAGGTGTTGTAGGAAAGTATGGGGTACCAGGTGGGAATGAGAGTGGTGAGAGACTGTTAGATATGTGTGTGGAGCAAGAGTTGGTGATAGGTAATAGTTTTTTCAAGAAGAAGTTAATAAATAAGTATACATGGATGAGAGTGGCAAATGGAAGAGTGAAAGAAGAGCACTGATGGATTATGTGTTGGTAGCAAAGATCAAGATTGGTAGAGTGAAAGATGTGCATGCATTTAGGGGTGTGGCTGCTGGGATGTCTGATCATTTTTTGGTTGAAGCAAAGGTGGTAGTAGCAAAAGAGTGGGGAAACAGAGTGGGGGATGTAGAAGGGAAATGGTGAAGGTGTAAGAGTTGAAAAAGCCAGAGAAGAGACAGGAATAACAGGACAGGTTGAAAGTGACATATGACAGGGTGAATGAAAGAGAAGTTGGGGAGTTAGAGGAGGAATGGGAGTTGATGAAAGAAGGTTTTGTGGGACATGCAAGTGATGTGTGTGGAAAGAGGTTTGTTGGAGGTGGCATGAGGAGGAGCAGCGAGTGGTGGAATGAAGGAGTGAAAATGAAGGCAGAATAGAAAAAGAGGGCTTTTGAGGAATGACTGTAGTGTAACAGTAGGGAGAAATATGAAATATATAGGGAGAAAAATGCGGAAATCAAGCGGAAGGTAGAGGAAGAGAAGAGGTTGGCATATGTTAGGTGGGGACAGGATTTTAGTAGGTCATATGAGGAGAACAAAAAGTTTTGGAAAGAAGTGAAGAGAGTAAGGAAGGGTGGATTGAGGATGAAAGAGACAGTGAAAGATGTGAATGGACAGATGTTAAGAGGGAACATCGCAAGGAAAAGATGGGCAGAATATTTTGAGTGCTTGCTGAATATTGAGGAAGATAAAGAGGCAGCTATATTGGCAATGGAGGGTGTTCAGGTACCAGATATGGGAGAGGAAAATGAGAGAGAGATTACAAGAGAGGTGGTGAAAAGGGCATTGTATGAAGCGAAAGCAGGTAAAGCACCTGAAATGGATGGTGTAAGAGCGGAGATATTGAAAGAAGGGGGTGTGACTGCATTGGAATGGTTAGTGAGAGTGTTTAATATATGCTTTATGTTGTCAATGGTGCCAGTGGAAAAGGGTGATTGCATGTATAGTGCCCCAATGCAAAGGTAAGGGAGATGTGTATGAATGCAGTGATTTTAGGGGTATAAGTTTGTTGAGTGTGGTAGGAAAAGTGTATGGTAGGATACTGATTAATAGGATTAGGGATAAGACAAAAAATGTGATCGCGGAAGTGCAAAGTGGTTTTAGGAGACGTAGAGGTTGTATAGATCAGATTTTTATAGTTAGGCAGCCATGTGAGAAATAGCAAACGGAAAGGATATGTATTTTGCATTTTTGGATCTGGAGAAAGCGTATGATAGAGTTTATAGAGAGGCAATGTGTAATGTTTTGAGGGTATATGGAATTGATGGTAAACGGTTGCATGCAGTGGTGAGTTTGTATGAGGGCAGTAGAGCTTGTGTTAGGGTGGGGAATGAAGTGAGTGAGTGGTTTTCAGTTAGTGTGGGACTGAGACAGGGATGTGTGATGTCACCATGGCTGTTCAATTTGTATATTGTTGGAGTCGTAAGAGAGGTGAATGAGCAAGTGCGTGGTCGAGGTTTGAAAATGGTAGATGGGGATGATAACGAGTGGGAGCTGAATCAGTTTCTGTTTGCGGATGATTCTGTGGTGGTGGCAGATTCAGAGGAGAAGCTGTGTCAGTTAGTGTCAAAATTTAGAATGGTGTATAAGAAAAGGAAGTTTGCGAGTGAATATGGGAAAAAGTAAGGTTAAGAGGTGTACAAGAAATGAGGACGGTGCTGGATTGAATGCTATGTTGAATGGAGTGATACTTGAGGCTCGGTTATAGCTGCAAATAGTGGAGTAGAAGCAGATGTGTGTCACAGAGTGAATGAAGAATGTAAAGTGTTGGGTGCGTTGAAAGGAGTGATGAAGAATAGAAGGTTGGAAATGAATTTTAAAAAAGTTGTGTATGAGAAAGTGGTTGTGCCAACTGTGATGTATGGATCAGAGTTATGGGGTATGAAAGTAAGTGAGAGACGGAAACTAAATGTGTTTGAGATGAATGCCTGAGGAGTATATTTGGTGTATCACGGTTGGATAGGGTTAGGAATAAAGTGATGAGAGCAAGAACGGGTGTGAGGAGAGAATTTGCAGCCAGAGTAGATATGAATGTTCTAAGATGGTTTTGCCATGTGAAAAGGATGGATGATGAAAGACTGCCGAAAAAGGTGATGAATGCGACATTTGATGGGAAAAATGCTAGAGAGAGGCCTAGGTTTTGGTTGATGGATGAAGTAAGGAGAGCCCTGAATGATAGGAGGATGGATGTGAGAGAACCAAATGAGCGTGCTAAGAATAGGAATGAGTGGCGAACAATTGTAACGCAGCTCTGATGGGCATCTGCTGTTACCACGGGGTTGCATCTTACAGAGGTAGCCCTGTGGTAGGGGCAGTAGGTGAGTTGGCATTTATGAAGCAACACAGGTTGTGAAAGAGCCAGGAGGATGGGCTGTGGCACTCCAGCAGTGCCATCTGAACGGTTGCTAGCTCCCTCGTCATTGCCCATAGAGCAAAATAATCCCCTTATTGTTTCTTTTTTGATGTTTCTACTCCCCAGTTGTTGGAGACAGCAAGGTAGATACATATATATATATATATATATATATATATATATATATATATATATATATATATATATATATATATATATATATATATATATATATATATATATATATATATATATATATATATATATATATATATATATATATATATATATATATATATATATATATATATATATATATATATATATATATATATATATATATATATATATATATATATACATATATATATATATATATATATATATATATATATATATATATATATATATATATATATATATATATATATATATACATATATATATATATATATATGAATCATGCTTACCCCGACCGGGACTTGAACCTTGGACTTAAAAGTACTAAGCCAAGGTGCTACCAACTACACCACAGAAGGTCTAAAAGGGAAACAGGCCTTACAGCTTATATCTGCTATACTAGGTATGAACGCATTCTATCTGAATGCCACTATGTTCATATTACAGTTTTCCCCAACCTCGCTCGTGGTTTTGTTTTCGCATTTAATTCAACTCCCAGTTTCATTCAGGACTAACAAT
>JAXCGZ010018207.1:0-23045 GCA_037179515.1 Halocaridina rubra | reverse complement strand
TACACGGTCACAAACACAATCACTCACAAATTCATCCACGGTGTTTTTAACAAGGAAACTATATTATATGCAATGATGGATACCTCAGAGACGTTTTAAATTTTGTCATGAACTTTCTTTATATGATGTAAGAAAATAGCTCTTTAGCGTAAGACTAGTCGATCATTGTGTTCTAGTAAGAGAGGATATTGCAAGCACCAAAATGCCTTCTTAATTTTAAGTAAAGATGGACGTGGCAGTGAATCAGATGTGAAGACAATAAGAGACTAAATAGTGGTGAGTTTCAAGCTTAAGGCTCATTCCAATTTATATTGTTAGGTAAATACAATTGAGTAAATACAAACACAGTACATACATACATACATACATACATACATACATACATATATACATACATACATGCAGTGAGTTTTGTAGAGCCATTTTGACTACAAAACTCATTGCAAAATGAACAAGAATTGCGATAAGTTTTCTAGAGCCATTTTGACCCTTGTTCATTTTGCAATGAGATTTGTACAGGTGCACTGGTCATAGCTTTATATATATATATATATATATATATATATATATATATATATATATATATATATATATATATATATGCATGTATGTGTGTGTGTATGTGTGAGTGTGCTTGCCTAACTGTGCTTTCCTAATTGTGTTTACGGGTAAGAGCCCAAAGCTCGTATCTTCCCATCTCCTGATCGGTTCCATTTTATACTTAGTGATACTTATCATACCTGGCCTTAAAACTATGGATTGAGATAGCATTAACTACCTCCTCGCTTAGCCAATTCCAATTATCAACTACTCTTACACTGAAAAAGTATTTCCTTACATCCTGCAAAGAAGTTTTCTTACCAAGCTTCAAACTATGACCTCTAGTTCTAGAGCCTGCCATATCAATATATCGATCCCTATCCACTCTATCATAACCATGAAGGAATTTAAAGACTGTCACCATATCCCCCCTCACTCTTCTAGCTTCGAGTGAAGGTAAGTCTAATTCCCTCAGCCTCTCATCATAACTGAGATTGCGTATTTCTGGCACCAGTTTCGTGGCATGTCTTTGAACTTTTTAAAGCTTAGCTATGTGCCTTTTCAAGTGTGGATTCCAAAAGAGGGCTGTATATTCGAGTTTTGGCCTCAAATAGGTTACATAAATATTTCTGAACATTTCCTTGTCCATGTGCCTGAAGGCTACCCTTACATTTGATAAGAATGCATATGCTGCCCTTACTATACCATTTATATGTATTTCTGGAGACAAATCTGCCAGTATGTTTACTCCTAGATCTCTCTCATTTTCTGTCTCTTGAAGTTGTACTCCAGCCACCGAGTAGTCAAGCTTGGGCCTTCTTTCACTTGTACCCATTCTCATTACCTTACATTTTGAAGTATTGAATTTCATTAGCCACTTTTCTGACCACTCATGCAGATTATTTAGATCCTCCTGAAGTTCTCTACCATTGTTCTCGTTTCCCACTTTCTTCACAATCTTTGCATCATTTGCAAACATATTCATGAATGAATTTACAGACTCTGGTAGGTCTTTTACATATACAAGGAACAAAAGTGGCCCTAAAACTGAACCCTGTGGAACTCCACTACTAAGTCTTCTCCATTCAGACATTGAGTTTCTTACTCTAATCCTCTGTTCCCTTCCTTCTAAGTAAGTTTTTATCCATTCCAAAACATTTCCACCTATTCTAGCCATTGCTTGCAACTTCCTAATAAGTCTCCCATGTGGAACAGTGTCAAACGCTTTCTGGAAATCTAGGAATATGCAATCTGCCCAGCCCTCTCTTTCCTGTAAGATTTGGCTTACCTCATCATAAAATTCTAATAAGTTTGTTACTGTTGATGTACCTTCTCTGAAGCCATGTTGCCTCACTGACAAAAAGTTGAAGGATTCCAAGTGAAGAGAGATATGTTTCCTTAGTAGTTTCTCCATTACTTTGCAAACTATGCTGGTCAAGGAAACTGGTCTATAGTTTAGAGCCGTATCCCTCCTTCCCTTTTTGAAGATAGGTATCACATTTGCTTGTTTCCAGCATCTTGGAATCTCCCCTGACTCCAGTGACTTTTTAAATATGATACTTAGTGCCACTGATATTGAGTTTGCGCATTTTTTAAGCACATGAGGGGATATGTCATCAGGACCTGTAGCTTTATGAACATCTAATTCCATCAGCGCTTTGCATACCTCTGTGGCTGTAAGGTTGATGTTCTCTAATACCGGTCCTTGAGCTTCTATCTCTGCAATCTGAGGGGGTGGGGTATTTTCTACTGTAAATACTGACTGAAACTCCTTGTTCAATTCTTTGCAGATCTCTTCATCCGTCTCAGTGATGCTTCCATCTGCTCTCTTTAGCCTTAAAACCTGTTCTTTTACCTTCAGTTTTCCTCTGATAAAGCTGTGGAAAAGCTTGGGATTTTCTTTAGCCTTCCTGGTGATGTCCCTCTCATAGTCTCTCTCTGCCCCTCTTCTTTTACTTAGGTAGTCATTTCTTGCTCTTTTGTAGGTTTGCCAGGCATTTATGTTTTTTCTCCTCCTATACCTTTTCCAGCATTTGTCTCTCCACTCCTTAGCTCTTTTACACCTATTATCGAACTATTTCTCTCTGGCATGAATTACACCTACTTTGGTGACAGGTATGCAGCAATCTACTATCTTCCCATATTTCTCACAAGAGATGTCATACATTTCTTGTACAGATTTGTTGTAAAATAAGGTTCTCCAGTAAATAACTGCAAAAAGCTCATTCATTTTGATGTAATCTCCTTTCGGATAGCTCCTCCTCATGTCCTCGGTGCCTCTACTCTCAGGCAGAATATCTTCAATGATGTTAGTTCACTGCTCTCTTTTGAGAGACGAGATTGCAGTTTGGAATGTCCAAATTAAAGAAAAAATTGAACAGTTTAGAAAAGGGTTCCAGGAGCTGAATATGGAAAATGATGCCATGAAAACTTCCTTTGCTGATGCACTAAAGGGGAATGTGGCAATAAAAGAGGCTGTAAAGGTGGTGGCACTGGAAAACATACAAACAGTTGACTATAAAGAGACAGTAATAAAAAAAATGAAAGCTTGGAGTAGTTTGTGGTCCTGAGATATTGTAAAAATACACCAACTAGGCAAATATTCGAGGGAACGAAAGCCAAGACCAACAAAAGTAACCTTTGAGAGAGGGGAAACATGTAGGGAAATATTGTTGAGGAAAAAAAAGTCTAAAAGACCTTCAAGGATTCAAAGCAGTGTTCATTAGACGATACAGAACACAGCAAGAGATGGGAAAGATCAAAAACTTTTTGGAAGAGGCAAGAAGGTTAAATGAGGAAAGGAATGAAGAAGAGAAGAAAAATTTTCATTTCAGAGTTCTTCCAGACAAAGGGGAGATAAAGAAGATAATGACAGAAGATCAGGGGAAGGGGCCTCATTAATATTGTTATACACAAATGCTGATGGATTAGCTGGTAAGGCAGTAGAATTAAAAGATAGGATTCACAACAGTAAGGCAGATATAGTAGAAATTACAAAGACTAAGTTGAGTGAGGACATAAACAGTGTCACAGCTTTCCTAAGGGCTTCAGAATACTAAAGGTTGAAAAATCTAAGAGGACTGGTGGAGGGATAGCACTGCTCATAAGTGAAAGGATTAAGTTGAAGAAATAAACTTGGCTATAGAAAGTGAGTTCAAGGAATTTCTTGTTGGTCGCATAAATACTGGGTCAGAGAGCATAATAATAACTGTTGTATATAACCCACCAAGGAACCAGATTAGGCTTGAAGTTTGAGGAAAGTCATATAGGTACTATTGAAGTCATAAACTCAGTTGTTAACATGGCACGGGAGAGAAAATGTAGGATTTTGATTATGGGAGATTTTAATCATAAAGAGATAGATTGGATAAATCTTGACCCACACAGTGGTGAGGACTCATTCGGGGCAAGATTCCTAGATTGCGTACAAGGGAATTTCCTACACCAACATGTAATGGAACCAACGAGGGCCAGGGGTGGGGATGAGCCATCACCACTTGATCTAGTATTCACAGATAATGTGTTGGATATTGAAAAAATTGAGTATGAACCACCAATTGGAAGGAGTGACCACTGTGTGTTGTTGCTGGAGTATATCATTGAAGATATTCTGCCTGAGAGTAAAGGCACCGAGGACATGAGGAGGAACTATCCAAAAGGAGATTACATCAAAATGAATGAGCTTTTTGCAGTTATTGACTGGAGAACTTATTTTACAACAAATCTGTACAAGAACTGTATGACATCTTTTGTGAGAAATATGGGAAGATAGTAGATTGCTGCATACCTGTCACCAAAGTAGGTGTAATTCATGCCAGAGAGAAATGGTTTGATAATGGGTGCAAAAGAGCTAAGGAGTGGAGAGACAAATGCTGGAAAAGGTATATGAGGAGAAAAAACATAAATGCCTGGCAAACCTACAAAAGAGCAAGAAATGACTACCTAAGTAAAAAGAGAGAGGCAGAGAGAGACTATGAGAGGGACATCACCAGGAAGGCTAAAGAAAATCCCAAGCTTTTCCACAGCTTTATCAGAGGAAAACTGAAGGTAAAAGAACAGGTTTTAAGGCTAAAGAGAGCGGATGGAAGCATCACTGAGACGGATGTAGAGATCTGCAAAGAATTGAACAAGGAGTTTCAGTCAGTATTTACAGTAGGAAGTACCCCACCCCCTCAGATTGCAGAGATAGAGGCTCAAGGACCAGTATTAGAGAACATCAACCTTACAGCCACAGAGGTATGCAAAGCGCTGATGGATTTAGATGTTCATAAAGCTACAGGTCCTGATGATATATCCCCTCATGTTCTTAAAAAATGCTCAAACTCAATATCAGTGGCACTAAGTATCATATTTAAAAAGTCACTGGAGTCAGGGGAGATTCTAAGATGCTATAAACAAGGAAATGTGATACCTATCTTCAAAAAGGGAAGGAGGGATACGGCTCTAAACTATAGACCAGTTTCCTTGACCAGAATAGTTTGAAAAGTTATCGAGAAACTACTAAGGAAACAAATCTCTCTTCACTTGGAATCCTTCAACTTTTTGTCAGTGAGGCAACATGGCTTCAGAGAAGGTACATCAACAGTAACAAACTTATTAGAATTTTATGATGAGGTAAGCCGAATCTTACAGGAAAGAGAGGGTTGGGCCGATTTCATAAGCCTAGACTTCCAGAAAGCGTTTGAAACTGTTCCACATGGGTGACTTATTAGGAAGTTGCAAGCAATGGCTAGAATAGGTGGAAATGTTTTGGAATGGATAAAAACTTACTTGGAAGGAAGGGAACAGAGGGTTAGAGTAAGACACTCAATGTCTGAATGGAGAAGAGTTAGTAGTGGAGTTCCACAGGGTTCAGTTTTAGGGCCACTTTTGTTCCTTGTATATGTAAATGACCTACCAGAGTCTGTAAATTCATTCATGAATATGTTTGCAGATGATGCAAAGATTGTGAAGAAAGTAAAAAACGAGAACAATGGTAGAGAACTTCAGGAGGATCTAAATAATCTGCATGAGTGGTCAGAAAAGTGGCTAATGAAATTCAATACTTCAAAATGTAAGGTACTGGGAATGGGTACAAGTGCAAGAAGGCCCAAGCTTGACTACTCGGTGGCTGGAGTACAACTTCAAGAGACAGAAAATGAGAGAGATCTAGGAGTAAACGTACTGGCAGATTTGTCTCCAGAAATACATATAAACGCATAGTAAGGGCAGCATATGCATTTTTATCAAATGTAAGGGTAGCCTTCAGGCACATGGACAAGGAAATGTTCAGAAACATTTATGTAACCTATGTGAGGCCAAAACTCGAATATGCAGCCCCCTTTTGGAATCCGCACTTGAAAAAGCACATAGCTAAGCTTTAAAATGTTCAAAGACATGCCACGAGACTGGTGCCAGAAATACGCAATCTCAGTTATGATGAGAGGCTGAGGGAATTAGACTTACCATCACTCGAAGCTAGAAGAGTGAGGGGGGATATGGTGACAGTCTTTAAATTCCTTCATGGTTATGATAGAGTGGATAGGGATCGATATTTTGATATGGCTGGCTCTAGAACTAGAGGTCATAGTTTGAAGCTTCGTAAGAAAACTTCTTTGCAGGATGTAAGGAAATACTTTTTCAGTGTAAGAGTAGTTGATAATATTGGAATTAGCTAAGCGAGGAGGTACTTAATGCTATCTCAATCCATAGTTTTAAGGCCAGGTATGATAAGTATCACTAAGTCTAAAATGGAACCAATCAGGAGACGGGAAGGTACGAGCTTTGGGCTCTTTCCTGTAAACACAGTTAGGTAATCACAATTAGATAATCACACACACACACACACACACACACACACACACACACACAAAACATATATATATATATATATATATATATATATATATATATATATATATATATATATATATATATATATATATATATATATAACACCAAACGAACCCGTGAACATTATTATTATTATTAATATTATTATTATTATTATTATTATTATTATTATTATTATTATTATTATTATTATTATTATTATTATTATTATATTTTTTATCTCTTATTATTAGTACATATTTTTTGTCCATCTTCGACTGCAGGCTTGTACTTATAATTGATATATTTAAATATTATAATTAATTTTATTATTTGAAGTAAAGGCCCAGCTTAACTCATTGTCAGAGAGAGAGAGAGAGAGAGAGAGAGAGAGAGAGAGAGAGAGAGAGAGAGAGAGAGAGAGAGAGAGAGAGAGAGAGGAGAGAGAGAGAGAGAGAGAGAGAGAGAGGGCAGCTTCCTTGACCTTCGCTTCTGTCATTCTTTTGCTTTCGATGACCTTCGTTGGAAGTTGGTATGCCAATTGGCGACAGTTATTGAAATATCGAAATGTCGACTACAGTAAAAAAAAAAAATCGACTTCACAACGTCAGTGTTAATCATTCGTAAGAATACTCAATTGCAAAAATATCTTTATCTTTATATGATTCTTATTTTACTCTTCAGATTCCCTTATGGGAAATAATGGATAGTGTTATATATCAGAAGTGGTGTTTGGCATTCACCTCCCTGGCTCGTCAACTCCACTCAGCTCTCTCTCTCTCTCTCTCTGCCATGGTTGGTTCCGGTTCTACGTCACGGACTCCCTTTTCTACCAAGGGCTAGGACGGTTGCCTTCTTGCGAAGGACTTGTTTTGGTAGATGTAATCGTTACCCTGAGTGCATGCCCTTGCTAACCTCAGACCGTGACGGGGCGCTAACTCTCGACCTGGCGCTTCAGAGTCGCGGACGCTACCGCTTGTGCCACGGTGACTACTCTCTCTCTCTCTCTCTCTCTCTCTCTCTCTCTCTCTCTCTCTCTCTCTCTCTCTCTCTCTCTCTCTCTCGCCATATTCGCTCCATTTTAAGTCTCTATACGACAGCCAAGTCATGGTGTTTGTCTCTTTCAAATAAAAGCAGGAAAACAAAATCATGAACTCCCTAGAGTGCCCCTCTTTTTGGTGATTCAATAAGCATTTAGCAACGAGATTGGGAAAGTAAGAAAAAACCACCTCCTTTGCGTTCCTCTATTCGTCTCCTCTCACCCCCCCCCCCTTTGAGCTACTTCACTTTCCCTTTCATTCGTGGAATGTCAAGTGACTTCCGCCTTGGCTCTCTCACACACCCAAACGACCAACCTCTTTCTGCCTTCTCTCTCTCGCTCTTCATATCTAGCGTCGTCTACATTTTTTTTTATTATTACTAATCAAATAAGTGCACATGGGGACACGTGCACATGAGCACTGCAAGTGATATTGCAGTTGATAAACATTACAGTCTATATTTGGTCATTATAAATAAAATATCAATAGAATTTGCAATTCATTTTAAATACCATAGCAAGTAATTAAGCATAAAATATAGTGTAGCAAGCTTGATTGATGGCAGAAGAGCACTCTGTGATTATTAATTAAGAGTAATATATACATGTAGTAATAATTTTCATTAGCCCCTGTTGAGTGCTATCATTTTAGTCTCTACTTTACCACAGAAACATTACTTATAAATTGAAGCAGATGTAATATAACAATTTTCAGAAGAGAACAATAATTAGGTACATATACATATACATGCAGGTACATGTATCTATATATACGCATGCATATGCTCATGTATAAATAACTAATTAGATGAGCAATAGATATGCCACTGGGGCTTCATAATCATACATAAATAGGAGAGAGAGAGAGAGAGAGAGAGAGAGAGAGAGAGAGTTTGTGGTATTCATTTCAGCAAAAAGTTAATAGTCTTTTCCATCGATATATATGCATCCATACATACACATACACACACGCAAACATGTATGAACTCATATATTCATATACATATACCCACACACACACACACATACAGGTGCGAACACACATATGTGTGAAGAAAAAACATTCATATGAATACACATATACACATAAAAGATTTTGTATGTAATGCATACATAAGTTTATGCATACATACCTACCATCACATATAAATAATGTGCATTCTTTTATTCAAATGGTATACCATTTCAGTTCATCAAAGATGCTCTACCCGTGATTGCATCCTATATTCTAATTATTATGAACACTTCCATTGTTACTAAAAAGTTTCCTGACTCTTGGAAAATAGCACATGTAATACCTCTGCATAAAAAGGGGGACAGAGAAGATGTGACAAACTATCGTCCCATTTCCCTCCTACCCATTTTCTCTAAAATATTAGAAAAAATTGTTGCATGCCAACTTATGTCATATTTAGAATCAAATAGACTACTAACGATTAGCCAACATGGTTTCAGACCAAAACTCTTGACGGAAACTGCACTGCTTAAAGTTACGAATAGTATATATAATAATATAGATATGAAAAAAATATCTTTGCTAGTTTTGTTGGACTTATCAAAAGCCTTCGACAGTGTAAACCATGAAATTCTTTTAAGTAAATGTATTAACTTAAATATTGATCCAAGCTGGTTTAGCGAGAATCTATCTAATCGTAAACAGTCCATACGTCTTAACAACATTATCTCTGTGCCAAAAAATGCATCATTTGGTGTTCCACAGGGATCAGTACTTGGTCCTATCCTCTTCTCCATTTACGTAAATGATCTATCTTCTTTCATTTCTGACTGTCTAGTCGTACAATATGCAGATGACACTCAACTGCTCCTTAGTGGTGATATTAATAATCTCCCAGAGCTAACTTTAAGAGCAGAAAACACTCTGTCAAAAATTAAAACCTATTTCCAAGAAATTGGGCTGTTAATTAACGAAAGTAAAACACAGTGCATATTTATTGGTTCAAGGTTCCACATAGCACAAATTCCAGAAAACACAACAATTAATTTTTGCGACAATATTATCACACCTAGCAAAACAGTCAAAAACCTAGGAATTCACTTTGATAACCACATGTTGTTTGATTCCCACATAGATAAAGTATGCAAAAAGGTTACAGGAACATTAATGTACTTATCACGTATAAAAGACAATTTTGAGACTACCACTCGAATAACTGTTGTTGAATCTCTAGCCCTAAGTCACATTAATTACTGCACAACTGTTTGGGGAGCTACCACTAAGACTCAGATAAACAGAATACAGAAGCTTATTAATTTTGCAGCTCGAGTTGCCCTGGGAGGAATAAGAAAATACGACCACATCACACCAGCTCTCAATAAACTTGGGTGGCTGCGGGCAGAAAATAAGGTCGCTTATGCTATTTATGTTTTTGTATTCAAAATTTTGGACCATCATTATCCTAGCTGGCTATTTGATTTAAAAACAGTCAGGGATATAAGGGGAACCAACACAAGACAGAGCAGTGAGCTCTTTATTCACAGAACAATCACAGAAGCAGGTTCAAAGATGATCACTATCAAAGGGCCAACACTCTGGAATAATATTCCAGAGCATCTTAAAAATGCATCCTCTTTCACAGCTTTCAAAGGCAAACTATACAGTTTTCTTTTGGACAAATAGTTGCTGCTCATTAAGAACTAATTATTCTCATTGTAAGGAAACAAATATGGAAATGATGCCGATAATAACGATTCTGTATCTAGTGGCATACTTACTACTTTATTATTAACATTATTGTAACATTTTTATTACAGCATTATTATTTTCTATGAAAGCTACATTTAATTTAACTATATGTCTAACCCTCTTATTTGTTAGTTTAATTACATGTCTACTTATAAGTTACTATTAATGTTGAATAACCATTGTACAAAATGGAAATAAATGTTTTTGTTTGTTTTGTTTGTTTGTTTGTTATTCATACATATATACACAAGCATAAAATGTGTATATGTTTATCTACATACATATGTGATTACCTAATTGCGATTACCTAATTGTGTTTACGGGAAAGAGCCCAAAGCTCGTATCTTCCCGTCTCCTGATCGGTTCCTTTTTTGTACTTAGTGATACTTATCATACCTGTCCTTAAAACTATGGATTGAGATAGCATTAACTACCTCCTCGCTTAGCCAATTCCAATTATCAACTACTCTTACACTGAAAAAGTATTTCCTTACATCCTGAAAAGAAGTTTTCTTACCAAGCTTCAAACTATGACCTCTAGTTCTAGAGCCAGCCATATCAAAATATCGATCCCTATCCACTCTATCATAACCATGAAGGAATTTAAAGACTGTTACCATATCCCCCCTCAATCTTCTAGCTTCGAGTGATGGTAAGTCTAATTCCCTCGGCCTCTTATCATAACTGAGATTGCGTATTTCTGGAACTAGTTTCGTGGCATGTCTTTGAACTTTTTCAAGCTTAGCTATGTGCTTTTTCAAGTGCGGATTCCAAAAGGGGGCTGCATATTCGAGTTTTGGCCTCACATAGGTTACATATATATTTCTGAACACTTCCTTGTCCATGTGCCTGAAGGCTACCCTTACATTTGATAAGAATGCATATGCTGCCCTTACTATGCCATTTATATGTATTTCTGGAGACAAATCTGTCAGTATGTTTACTCCTAGATCTCTCTCATTTTCTGTCTCTTGAAGTTGTACTCCAGCCACCGAGTAGTCAAGCTTGAGCCTTCTTAGACTTGTACCCATTCTCATTACCTTACATTTTGAAGTATTGAATTTCATTAGCCACTTTTCTGACCACTCATGCAGATTATTTAGATCCTCCTGAAGTTCTCTACCATTGTTCTCGTTTCCCACTTTCTTCACAATCTTTGCATCATCTGCAAACATATTCATGAATGAATTTACAGACTCTGGTAGGTCATGTACATATACAAGGAACAAAAGTGGCCCTAAAACTGAACCCTGTGGAACTCCACTACTAACTCTTCTCCATTCAGACACTGAGTGTCTTACTCTAACCCTCTGTTCCCTACCTTCTATGTAAGTTTTTTTTATCCATTCCAAGACATTTCCACCTATTCTAGCCATTGCTTGCAGCTTCCTAATAAATCTCCCATGTGGAACAGTGTCAAACGCTTTCTGGAAGTCTAGGAATATGCAATCTGCCAAGCCCTCTCTTTCCTGTAAGATTCGGCTTACCTCATCATAAAATTCTAATGTTTGTTACTGCTGATGTACCTTCTCTGAAGCCATGTTGCCTCACTAACAAAAAGTTGAAGGATTCCAAGTGAAGAGAGATATGTTTCCTTATTAATTTCTCCATAACTTTGCAAACTATGCTGGTCAAGGAAACTGGTCTATAGTTGAGAGCCGTATCCCTCCTTCCCTTTTTGAAGATAGGTATGACATTTGCTTGTTTACAGCATCTTGGAATCTCCCCTGACTCCAGTGACTTTTTAAATATGATAATTAGTGCCACTGATATTGAGTTTGCACATTTTTTAAGTACATGAGGGGATATATCATTAGGACCTGTAACTTTATGAACATCTAAATCCATCAGCGCTTTGCATACCTCTGTGGCTGTAAAATTGATGTTCTCTAATACCAGCCCTTGAGCTTCTATCTCTGCAATCTGAGGGGGTGGAGTATTTTCTACTGTAAATACTGACTGAAACTCCTTGTTCAATTCTTTGCAGATCTCTTCATCCGTCTCAGTGATGCTTCAATCCGCTCTCTTTAGCCTTAAAATCTGTTCTTTTACCTTCAGTTTTCCTCTGATAAAGCTGTGGAAAAGCTCGGGATTATCCTTAACCTTCCTGGTGATGTCACTCTCATAGTCTCTCTCTGCCTCTCTCCTTTTACTTAGGTAGTCATTTCTTGCTCTTTTGTAGGTTTGCCAGGCATTTATGTTTTTTCTCCTCCTATACCTTTTCTAGCATTTATCTCTCCACTCTTTAGCTCTATTACACTCATTATCGAACCATTTCTCTCTGGCATGAATTACACCTACTTTGGTGACAGGTATGCAGCAATCTACTATCTTCCCATATTTCTCACAAAAGATGTCATACATTTCTTGTACAGATTTGTTGTATAATAAGGTTCTCCAGTCAATAACTGTAAAAAGCTCATTCATTTTGATGTAATCTCCTTTCGGATAGTTCCTCCTCATGTCCTCAGTGCCTCTACTCTCAGGCAGAATATCTTCAGTGATATACTCCATCAACAACACACAGTGGTCACTCTTTCCAATTGGTGGTTCATACTCAATTTTTTCAATATCCAACACATTATCTGTGAATACTAGATCAAGTAGTGATGGCTCATCCCCACCCCTGGCCCTCGTTGGTTTCTTTACATGTTGGTGTAGGAAATTCCCTTGTACGCAATCTAGGAATATTGCCCGATTGACTCCTCACCACTGTGTGGGTCAAGATTTATCCAATCTATTTCTTTATGATTAAAATCTCCCATAATCAAAATCCTACATTTTCTCTCCCGTGCCATGTTAACAACTGAGTTTATGACTTCAATAGTACCTATATGACTTTCCTCATTAACTTCTAGCCTATTCTGGTTCCTTGGTGGGTTATATACAACAGTTATTAATTTGCTCTCTGATCCAGTATTTATGCGAGCAACAAGAAATTCCTTGAACTCACTTTCTATAGCCAAGTTTATTTCTTCAACTTGAATCCTTTCACTTATGAGCAGTGCTATTCCTCCACCAGTCCTCTCAGATTTTTCAACCCTTAATATTCTGAAACCCTTAGGAAAAACTGTGACACTGTTTATGTCCTCACTCAACTTAGTCTCTGTAATTGCTACTATATCTGCCTTACTGTTGTGAATCCTATCTTTTAATTCTCCTGCCTTACCAGCTAATCCATCAGCATTTATGTATAACAATCTGAATGAGGGTCCATCCCCTGGTCTTCTGTCATTATCTTCTTTATCTCCCCTTTGTCTGGAAGAACTCTGAAATGAAAATTTTTCTTCTCTTCTTCATTTCTTTCCTAA
Organism: Halocaridina rubra; assembly: GCA_037179515.1. Taxonomy (NCBI): domain Eukaryota; kingdom Metazoa; phylum Arthropoda; class Malacostraca; order Decapoda; family Atyidae; genus Halocaridina; species Halocaridina rubra. The sequence goes on along the minus strand of JAXCGZ010018207.1, from coordinate 9,640 downwards.
TTTATATTTCTTGCCTCTTCCAACAAGTTTTTGATCTTTCCCATCTCTTCCAGTGTTCTGTATCGTCTAATGAACACTTCTTTGAATTCTTGAATGTCTATTAGACTTTTTTTTTTCTCAACAATATTTCCCTACATGTTTCCCCTCTCTCGAAGGTTACTTTTGTTGGTCTCGGCTTTCCTTCCCTCTAATATTTGCCTAGTTGGTGTATGTTTACAATATCCTCAGGACCACAAACTACTCCAAGCTTTCTTATCAGGTCTGCAACCCTAGCTTTATTTTCTATAAGTCTCCCCTGCCATGTTGGCTCCTGGGATTTGCTTATGCCTGAGATTACCACTGTCTTCTCTTTATCAAGTGCCTGTTTGATGAGTGGGTTTGCCCTTTCCATCACAACGTCTTTCATTTTTTTCGATTACTGTCCCTTTATAGTCAACTGTTTGTATGTTTTCCAGTGCCACCACCTTTACAGCCTCTTTTACTGCCACATTCCCCTTTAGTGCATCAGCAAAGGAAGTTTTCATGGCATCATTTTCCATATTCAGCTCCTGGAACTCTTTTCTAAACTGTTCAATGTTTTTCTTAATCTGGTCATTCCAAGCTGCAATCTCGTCTCTCTCAGAAGAGAGCAATGAACTAACATCTAATTCCTTTAGGTTGTCATTTAGCTGTTTGTTTTTATCTTCTTGTTTAGAAATTCTAGTTTCTAGTTCACTCTTTTCCCCTTCCAGCTTCTTTATTCTTTTTTTCTAGTTCCTTTCTCTCCTGCCCATGTGCTTTATTTGCTTCCTCCAAAAATCTTATTTCCTCTTTGAGTGCTTCTTTCTCTTTCATTTCTCTATCCATATTCCGAATTTTATCATCAAGGCTTATAACCATTGCCTCTAAATCCTTGATTTTCTGTTTTAGTCTCCTAATAGCTACCCCTCCTCCCGACCCATGGGTGGGAGAGGTTTGGGACAGAGATGGCCTCATTTTTATGTTCTCCCTCTCACAGAATATAGAAAGAAGAGAAAGATAAAAAAAAGAGAGAAAAACTTTTATTTAAGCTTCACACAGAATTTTTACATCTCCATATAAGTGCTATTTAGTGACTCAATTTATCTCTTTTCTGGTAACACACATCTTAACTTAATTTGACTATGGTAATTTGAGGATAAAAAGAAAAAGAAAAAAATGCAACAAAAACAAAGTCAAACCTGAAGGAAAATTCGAATTTGTGTCTGAGGAGGCACCCACCTGTTTCTGCTATATATTCTTCTTAACTGATAAACTCACTTGCTAACCAAGATATGTTATCACAGGATCAGACTTTACATTTAACTCAATATATATACAAAATAGAAAAAAATAGTAAAAGAGAAACCTAAAAGAAAAGAAAAAAAAATGAAGAAAATAAGACAGCTGTACTACTTGGCAACTTAACTCAGTACTGTTGACAGGTGTATTTTTGGTATTTATTTAATTATTCAATTATTTCGTGTATCAAAACTTGCTATCAAATTAATATAAATGGGAAGGATACTGATTTTAACAATATATGGTTATGTATGCATGTATATGTGTATATATGTATATATATGTATATGTGTATGTGTGTATGTATATGTATGCATGTGTGTGCATATGTATGTATGTATGTATATGCATATATGTAAATACATATGTATGTATAATTTTATATATATATATATATATATATATATATATATATATATATATATATATATATATATATATATATATATATATATATATATATATATATATATATATATATATATATATATATATATATATATATATATATATATATATATATGTATATATGTATATATGTATGCATATGTATGTATATATGTATATATATATATATATATATATATATATATATATATATATATATATATATATATATATATATATATATATATATATATATATATATATATATATATATATATATATATATATATATATATATATATATATATATATATATATATATATATATATATATATATATATATATATATATATATATATATATATATATATATATATATATATATATATATATATATATATATATATATATATATATATATATATTTATTCCGGTTTTACGTCACGGACTCCCTTTTCTACCAAGGGCTAGGACGGTTGCCTTCTTGCGAAGGACTTGCTTTTGCAGATGTAATCGTTACACTGAGTGCATGCCTATGCTAACCTCAGACCGTGACGGGGAGCGAACTCTCGACCTGATGCTCCAGAGTCGCGGACTCTACCGCTTGAACCACGGTGACTACGTATATATATATATATATATATATATATATATATATATATATATATATATATATATATATATATATATATATATATATGCATATATACATACATGCATACATACATACATATATATATATATATATATATATATATATATATATATATATATATATATATATATATATATATATATATATATATATATATATATATATATATATATATATATATATATATATATATATATATATATATATATATATATATATATATATATATATATATATATATATATATATATATATATATATATATATATATATATATGTATGTATGTATGAATATATGTATATATGTATATATTTGTATGCATATGTATATATATATATATATATATATATATATATATATATATATATATATATATATATATATATATATACATATACATACATACATACATATGCATACAAATATATACATATATACATACATGCATACATACATGCATATATATATCTATATATCTATATATATATATATATATATATATATATATATATATATATATATATATATATATATATATATATATATATATATATATACATATATATACACACATGCATATGCATACAAATGTATACATATATACATGCATGCTTATATATATATATATATATATATATATATATATATATATATATATATATATATATATATATATATATATATATATATATATATATATATATATATATGCATATGCATATACATATAGATATATATATACACACATACATATGCATGCAAATATATACATATATGCATAACGCATTCATACACACACGCACACACACCCACACCGATCAGGAGACGGGAAGATACGAGCTTTGGGCTCTTTCCCGTAAACACAATTAGGTAATCACAATTAGGTAATCACACACACACACACACACACACACACACACACACACACACACACACACACACACATATATATATATATACATACATACATACATATACCTTGGCTGTTTCCCCTTTAAATTGGGGGGTAGCCGACATCAAAAAAGGAAAACAGTTTGGGGAGAAGTTATTCTCCCCCCCACTCCCCTTCTTCTTTGACGGCTCACAGGAGGTTGGTACAAGGGGGGGGATTCCCAGTCCCCCCGCCCCGTCCACTTTTAGTCGCCTTTTACGACACGCAGGGAATACGGTGAGGCTATTCTTTGATATTGTGCCCGCCCCACAGGGCACAGGATATATATATATATATATATAACATATACACATATACATATATATACACATATATACATATACACACATATATATATATATATATATATATATATAAATATATATATATATATATATATATATATATATATATATATATATATATATATATATATATATATATATATATATATATATATATATATATATATATATATATATATATATATATATATATATATATATATATATATATATATATATATATATATATATGCATAATGCATACACACACACACACACACACACACACACACATATATATATATATATATATATATATATATATATATATATATATATATATATATATATATATATATATATATATATATATGTTCCGGTTGTTCCGGTTTTACGTCACGGACTCCCTTATCAACCAAGGGCTAGGACGGTTGCCTTCTTGCGAAGGACTTGTTTTGGCAGATGTAATCCTTACGCTGAGTGCATGCCTTTGCTAACCTCAGACCGTGACGGGGCGCGAACTCTCGACCTGACGCCTCAGAGTCGGAGACGCTACCGACTGAACCACGGCGACTACATATATATATATATATATATATATATATATATATATATATATATATATATATATATATATATATATATATATATATATATGAAGGCCTACGCTTAGAAAAATATATACTGAGCCTCTTGATGTATAGCTTCCCAACTATCTCTTCCAGGCTCTGCAGCCTTGAAAAGCTCGCATGCGAAGACCAAGTTTTCGATAATCCTATATACGAGAATCATTTCTGGAAGAGACCTAAGTACCTCAATAGAAGATACTTCTCTCTACTCTGTCTTCATCGTTGATGTCAATACTTAGTATATCTTCAAGGCTTGTGTAACGTTTGCTCTCCTCACTGGTGTCATTAATATTCAATAAATGTACGATGATTCTCTTTCTCGGCTTCATATATCCAGATTCCTCGGAAGAGTACCGAGGAACATACAAGGTGAAGACTTACTCTAGGAAGAAGTTATCGTCTTCTCTGGAAGCGGAAGCTGAACTTCATAACCATCGTCTTTTTCGAGAAAGATCCTATTCTTTAGAGTTTGTTTTACTGCCATTTCTTGAAGAGACCTATTTACCACAATAGAAGATGGTTCTCGCTGCTCTGTCTTCATCGTTGATATCAAAACATAGTATATCTTCAAGACTTGCGTAACATTTGCTGTCCTCACTGGTGTCATTAATATTCAATAAATGTACGATGATTCTCTTTCTCGGCTTCATATAACCAGATTCCTCTGGATGCGGAAGCAGAACTTCAAAAGCATCGTCTTTTTCGAGAAAGGTCCTATTCTTTAGATTTTGTTTGACTGCCGGACTATAAATGGTTGCAGCCTACGAGAATTCACAAAGCAAGAAACTAGTCTTCGAGAAACCTTTTTTTTTTTTTTTTTTTTTTTTTTAGGATGGGATAGGATAAGAGGGGAAAAAGGGGAGGGGATTAAAGATATAAGGGAATTGGAGGGAAAAGCACGAAAATTAAATAAAGTAAGAGAAGAAGTTTTGATCTAAAGTAAAGATCTTGTTACGCGGCTTCCGAGAAACCAACATCGTACCTGCTATCCAACGTGGATATTGGGAAAACAGTATTTGATCGATGTGTGTAAAATTTGCAAGGAAACACAGGAAGAAACCAAGGAAGCCGCTTAAGAATGCACTTAGGAACCCAACTTAGAAGGAACTAAGGAACCAACCTAAGGATGCACCATGGAACACACATAGGAAGGAACCATGGAGACCACCAACAAGGGAACCACAGCTTCCACCCAAGAGGGAACCACACGTCGCAGGGCTAGCCCCCTCCCGGAGGGCGCCTCGGGGCTGGCCCCCTCCCGGAGGGCGCCTCGGGGCTAGCCCCCTCCCGGAGGGCGCCTCGGGGCTGGCCCCCTCCCGGAGGGCGCCTCGGGGCTGGCCCCCTCCCGGAGGGCGCCTCGGGGCTGGCCCCCTCCCGGAGGGCGCCTCGGGGCTGGCCCCCTCCCGGAGGGCGCCTCGGGGCTGGCCCCCTCCCGGAGGGCGCCTCGGGGCTGGCCCCCTCCCGGAGGGCGCCTCGGGGCTGGCCCCCTCCCGGAGGGCGCCTCGGGGCTGGCCCCCTCCCGGAGGGCGCCTCGGGGCTGGCCCCCTCCCGGAGGGCGCCTCGGGGCTGGCCCCCTCCCGGAGGGCGCCTCGGGGCTGGCCCCCTCCCGGAGGGCGCCTCGGGGCTGGCCCCCTCCCGGAGGGCGCCTCGGGGCTGGCCCCCTCCCGGAGGGCGCCTCGGGGCTGGCCCCCTCCCGGAGGGCGCCTCGGGGCTGGCCCCCTCCCGGAGGGCGCCTCGGGGCTGGCCCCCTCCCGGAGGGCGCCTCGGGGCTGGCCCCCTCCCGGAGGGCGCCTCGGGGCTGGCCCCCTCCCGGAGGGCGCCTCGGGGCTGGCCCCCTCCCGGAGGGCGCCTCGGGGCTGGCCCCCTCCCGGAGGGCGCCTCGGGGCTGGCCCCCTCCCGGAGGGCGCCTCGGGGCTAGCCCCCTCCCGGAGGGCGCCTCGGGGCTGGCCCCCTCCCGGAGGGCGCCTCGGGGCTGGCCCCCTCCCGGAGGGCGCCTCGGGGCTAGCCCCCTCCCGGAGGGCGCCTCGGGGCTAGCCCCCTCCCGGAGGGCGCCTCGGGGCTAGCCCCCTCCCGGAGGGCGCCTCGGGGCTAGCCCCCTCCCGGAGGGCGCCTCGGGGCTAGCCCCCTCCCGGAGGGCGCCTCGGGGCTAGCCCCCTCCCGGAGGGCGCCTCGGGGCTAGCCCCCTCCCGGAGGGCGCCTCGGGGCTAGCCCCCTCCCGGAGGGCGCCTCGGGGCTAGCCCCCTCCCGGAGGGCGCCTCGGGGCTAGCCCCCTCCCGGAGGGCGCCTCGGGGCTAGCCCCCTCCCGGAGGGCGCCTCGGGGCTAGCCCCCTCCCGGAGGGCGCCTCGGGGCTAGCCCCCTCCCGGAGGGCGCCTCGGGGCTAGCCCCCTCCCGGAGGGCGCCTCGGGGCTAGCCCCCTCCCGGAGGGCGCCTCGGGGCTAGCCCCCTCCCGGAGGGCGCCTCGGGGCTGGCCCCCTCCCGGAGGGCGCCTCGGGGCTAGCCCCCTCCCGGAGGGCGCCTCGGGGCTAGCCCCCTCCCGGAGGGCGCCTCGGGGCTAGCCCCCTCCCGGAGGGCGCCTCGGGGCTAGCCCCCTCCCGGAGGGCGCCTCGGGGCTCGCCCCCTCCCGGAGGGCGCCTCGGGGCTCGCCCCCTCCCGGAGGGCGCCTCGGGGCTAGCCCCCTCCCGGAGGGCGCCTCGGGGCTAGCCCCCTCCCGGGGGGCGCCTCGGGGCTAGCCCCCTCCCGGAGGGCGCCTCGGGGCAAGCCCCCTCCCAGAGGGGAGCCTCGGGGCAAGCCCCCTCCCAGAGGGGAGCCTCGGGGGAGCCCCCTCCCGGAGGGGCGCTTCGGGGCAAGTCCCCTCCCGGAGGGGCACCTCGGGGCAAGTCCCCTCCCGGGGGGCGCCTCGGGCCAAGCCCCTTCCCAGAGGGGAGCTTCGGGGGAGCCCCCTCCCGGAGGGGCGCTTCGGGGCAAGTCCCCTCCCGGAGGGACACCTCGGGGCAAGCCCCCTTCCGGGGGGCGCCTCGTTGAAAGTCTCTTCCCAGGGGGCGCCTCGGGGCAAGCCCCCCGGCCCCCCCAGGGGAGCCTCGGGGCAAGCCCTCTCCCGGAGGGTGCCTCGGGGCTCGCCCCCTCCCGGGGGGTGCCTCACGGCTCGCCCCCTCCCGGAGGGGCGCCTCGGGGCTAGTCCCCTCCTGGAGGGGCGCCTCGAGGCTAGTCCCCTCCCGGGGGGCGCCTCGGGGCAAGCCCCCTCCCGGGGGGGCGCCTCGGGGTAAGTCCTCTCCCGGGGGGCGCCTCGGGGCAAGCCCCCTATCGTGGGACGCCTTGGGGCAAGCCCCCTCCCGGGGGGCACCTTGGGGCATGCCCCCTCCCGGGGGACGCCTCGGGGCATGCCCCCTCTCGGGGGGCACCTCGGGGCAAGCCCACTCCCAGGGGGCGCCTCAGGGCTAGCCCCCTCCCGGGGGGCGCCTCGGGGATAGCCCCCTCCCCGGGGGCGCCTCGGGGCTAGCCCCCTCCCGGCGGGTGCCTCGGGGCTAGCCCCCTCCCGGGGGGCGCCTCGGGGCTAGCCCCCTCCCGGAGGGCGCCTCGGGGCTAGCCCCCTCCCGGGGGTCGCCTCGGGGCTAGCCCTACTCCCGGGGGGCGCCTCTGGGCTAGCCCCCTCCCCGGGGCACTTCGGGGCTAGCCCCCTCCCGGAGGGCGCCTCGGGACTAGCCCCCTCCCGGGGGGCGCCTCGGGGCTAGCCCCCTCCCGGGGGGCGCCTCGGGGCTAGCCCCCTCCCGGAGAGGGTCCCTCGGGGCTAGCCCCCTCCCGGAGAGGCCCCCTCGGGGCTAGCCCCCTCCCGGAGAGGCCCTTTCTGGTCAAGCCCCCTCCCGGAGAGGCCCTTTTTGGGCAAGCCCCCTCCTGGAGGGTGCCTTGGTCCTAACCGGAGAGCCCCTCGTTGCTAGCCTCCTCCCGGGGGGGGGCTTCGGGGCTAGTCCACTTCCGGAGGGCGCCTCGGGGCTAGCCCCCTTCCGGATTGCGCCTCGGGAGGTTGATCTTTACACTGTTAAAGAAGTTCTCTTTCTTCTTCATTGATCATTATCACTAAGGCCACTTTCTCACCAAAATGGCATGTCGCACATGCCACGTGCAACGTGCCACTTTGGTGTGAAAGCGGTCTAACAGGACACAGTAATTCTCACGCTTTTTTATGCTTTCAAATTAAATAAGTACATTTACTTAGTACAATACTAGCTAAGCTATGTTATTTTAAAAAGCAAGTTTATATGACTTATTTCTTTAAGTTTTAGTTTTTGAGGGAATGTTGGTTTCCTGTTTGTGACTTCATATTAAAAATAGTTTGTAATGGTCAAATTTCAGTATTTTTTATCAAGATTTTGATCATTTACTCTGCTCTACTGGAAATGGCATTTACATCAAATTGATACAAAAATATAGAACATAATGAGATTAATGATGTTGAAGAGGCATCAATTTTAATGCAATCCATCCAGCTTATGTGTGACGCAATATTAGTGGCCACCCATGTAGTTTACTGTGTTGGTAAGTTTGACAAGACCTCTTTCATCTTTGTATTAAGATGGCAAAGTGTTTATAGCTCACTCCATTATGATATCACATACTGATCTCAATGATCGATTGACGTAATAAGTGTTATCAAAGCGATGACATGTTTGTAACTCGTTGCATTAGTATCTCACATTTTTACAGTGTTCTTTGTACCAAACTGGGTTCCTTTAGGCACGCCCCTCTCACTATAGGTGATTGGTTGTACCCCCTTTTCTGGAAGCTTATTGGTGGAGGCGTGACCAAAAATACCACGCCCCATATTGGGGATACAAAAGAGTCAACCCACGACCGAGTAGGAGGGAGAAGCAGTCGAGCAGTCAGAGAGAGTCAGAGTTGTGTAGGCGTTTATATGGATTTAACATTTACGTTACAGGGACGGGGACATTGAGGCATAGAGGAATCACATAACCTCTTAATAATTTAAGTGTTAAATATTTTGGTATATCTATCATCACCTCGCACGCTGTAGCTCTGGCCTGTTAGTGTAGAAAATATCTATACGACACTGGCAAAATACTGGTGGAACATAGCATTATGACTCCTGTTAAGATATTCACCTATACGACATTGGTGGCCCGAATGAGATTGGGAATTGAATTAAATGCTAAAATGAACCCACGAGTGAAGTTGGGGAATCTGTAATATGAACATAGTGGCATTCAGTTAGAATGCGTTCATTCCTAAGTATAGCAGATATAAGCTATAAGGTTGGATTCCTTTTAACCTTCTGTGGTGTAGTGGTAGCGCCTTGACTTAGTAATCATAAGTCCTAGGTTCGAGTCCCGGTCGGGGTAAAAAATGATTCATGTTTTCACATATGTAATGTGCTTATTTGATAATTTCATGGCCCGAATGAGATTGGGAATTGAATTAAATGCTAAAATGAAGTCACAAG
>JAXCGZ010018206.1:20000-23075 GCA_037179515.1 Halocaridina rubra | reverse complement strand
TTCTCTCTCTCTCTCTCTCTCTCTCTCTGAGAAGATAAAAATCCTACTTTGTAGTATTCAGCTGAGAAATTGCCATATGTCGAGATAATTATAAATAGGAAATGAACACTTTTAAAAATGGGGTCTCTTTCCAAAGATATTTTGGTTCAATTCCTGAAAACGCAACACAGGCTACTATTAAGTATTCTTTCTACAGTAGTTGATCTAACCTAACGTATATCTATAACAACAATTCCAAACCTTCATTTCCATACTTGGGGCTCTACCTCACGAACACCTCCTTAACTATCTACCATGACACTTATTGTAGTTGTCCGATTCTATAAGTCATTTACTACGGTTCATTTAATATATCATGTGGTGCACACAGAAAATAATTATAAAATATAAAATACAAGTTCATATCAAATAAATTTCGCCTTCTGCTTTCCAACTGGCATTATTTCCCCTAGTTTTGACCACAAGTTGACAACAGGGTTGCCTTATGGCAGACACACCTCACGGCCAAATTCTGAACATTTCACGGCCAAATCTGGCCAAACCTGTTTTTGTCTACAGCCAACTTTATATAAGCCCGGCACGTAAATTAAAAGAATTTTAACCCTGCACCTAATGCATAGCCATTTGAACCTGTAAACATCTGCAAGATATTCCTTTAAACTGAAGGTGCACACGAATTCGAATGATAGCATCCAACATTGTTGAACTAAGCAGATTTCTTAGTTTAATTTTGACACAAGTTACAGAAGAGAAAATCCTTTCTACAACAGCACTGCTTGTAGGTGTTGTTAGGCAAGCCATGGCATATTCTCCTAATTCTTCAAAATTCGGCCAAATGGTTTGGCCGTGGAAGTCTAATTTATTTACGGCAGTCATTTTTGTATACGGCCAAATTTAAGGAATCTGGCCGCAAAAACGGCCATCTGGCAACCCTGGCTGACAAGTATCCCGCAAACCCATTCAAGTTTACTGGCCATAACTTTCGCTGCAATAAACTCCAGCTTGTCAAGAGTGCCAAATCACGGGGTAAAAACAAAAGCGAAAGAAAAGTGAAAAAGTGTAAAGAGAATGATGAGAAAACAGGAATATTCTATTAAAGATGATCCTGTTCAGGATTCGCTGTATTCGTTCATGGCAAATGGAGAGCCAATACTTCGCCACTGTATCTGCATTGGACAAAAATGAAGGACAAGATTTTCCACTAGAATGCGAAATGCACGTCGATAGACAATCTAAAAATGAAATTGGTTTTTCTTTCCACTTCACGATATTAGACAAAAAAGTCTCCATACCTCTCTGAGTTATTTTTTATGGGATTTATTTTCCATTTGGAACTATATTATTTTCTCATTCTTTTTTATGTACTAAAGTGAAGCCCCTGCTTTATAAAATCCCGGGTCTTTAGTGAATGTAATTAAAAAATATAAATAAAAAATAATAATAGTATAATAGTAGTAGTAGTAGTAGCAAAATGAAAGGGAAGTAGTGTGGGAACTTTAAGTTTTATCCACTTTGTATTTCGGTCAGATAGCATTACAAAATCCATGCCAGCAACCTTTCCACACCGAAAAGAGGTATTCCTATCAAGTTGATGTGCATCATCTCTGAAATCCGAGATTGAATACTATAACTGCTTAACTCAGTGCCGAACTCCAAGCCCGGATCATTAGTTTGTGTCAGGAAGGCCATTTGGTCGTAAAACTCTGAGGAAATCTTACATATACCGTACTCCCTAAGCGGCCACTGAGAAAAAAAGACCCTATCGGACATGGAGAAGCTGCCAATAAGGAAGATTATACTTACATACAATGAAATATGCACACATACATATGAATAAACACATACATACATATAAGCATATAAATACATAGACACGTGTTTATGTTCATACATACTGAGACAATAATTAAACAATTGATTTACGTATTATGTGTCACTATTAATCCCCATTATGGGGGTGAACATGCAGGGTGTGGTTGGGGAATTGGGGTTGGATGACCTTCCCAACCCCTTGAGGTGTGCTCAATGGCGGGTCTGTCAATTCCCACGGAGAATATTTGATATTATTTTAGTTATGGGGATTAATGGAATATGGCTTTTTTATATAAATAGACTAAGAGCTCACTAAGACAATGACAATGAGCCCCATATTCATCCAGTGCCGCCTCTCAATAATGAAGGGACGAATTAAAAAAATAATAATAATAAGCCATTCTGGTTCGTTGTCAAAATTTTTCTAAGTCTCTTCGAGTCGTGGACACTGCCACACATATTCGCTGAGGATGGAATCATTTCTTTTTTTACTGCATTGCTTGACAGTTGATGCGTTTCTTTACTTTTTTTTTTTTGCTGCTGCTGCAGCATTGTGGGCTGACGTCATTTTAGCTAATAATATGTAAGCTTTGTTTTAATTGTGGAGGGACATGAAAAAATGGACAAAGAGGCCTGGTCTTTGATCGGCATACTTGTTTAGGCAGTGCATTTCCAGGTATACAGTTACTTCAATATTCTCCTCACATCAACTGCTACATCATTTTTTCATCACCGCTGCAAAGCTTTATATTCTTCAGTCGCATAGTGTTAGGCTGTCCAGGCCTACTACCCATTCTTCAGATGATTCGACCAATGCCGCAGGGCCATCTATGCCTCTTCTTTCCTCAGAATCAGATTAAGGTGAGAGTGTACATTTTAACCGTATATTTTAAGGGTCACACCTGAACTAGACTGAAACGACATCTATCAAACCCCTTTAGAAAAGTTGACGGCTGTTAGGGCCCATATGTATCCCTAAGGGGGGTCCGGGGAGCGTAGACCCCCGACTAGGGAAAAATATCCATAAGGGGTTTTGCCCCCGGCTAGGGAGGACGCGTTCCCTAGGTGAGGTTAGGTTAGGACGCACCAAATATGTGTTTTTTCGACACTTTTCTTTGTGGAATAAAGGTTTTTGTGCTTCATTTCTGCTGCATATCACTCGTTTTTGCTTTCCCCCCCCACCCAAAACTCCAATTCCCAACACTTCCCCCTATGATTGTTAGAGGTAAGGGGGGAATGGAAAGTCTACATCGAATGTTTTGC
>JAXCGZ010018206.1:0-7500 GCA_037179515.1 Halocaridina rubra | reverse complement strand
ATACACGTGGCAGTCCATAAGAAGATACATAATAAATTCATAACCAGATGAAAAGATAGTTAGTCAGTCATAATTCATTATCTGCGCAACTCCAAATTCACTCTCCCACTAAACTAGGATGATGGCGGTTCTTGTCTATGTATACTATTACCCATTTTATTCAAACTACTTAGAGAGATTGATAACTAGATACTTCAGTCATGGGTGTCTGAATTTTTTATATCTGCTGAATGCATGATTAATTCGGTCCTCTGTATTAAGATATGTATCCTAATAGAGGAAGGAGAAGTCAAGAGTAGGTGGAAAGAATATTTTTCACATCTCTAAAACACTGAAAACGATTGTGAAGAACTAGAAAATGTCCCTCCAGTAGGAGGACCGATAGCAAACATCAATAAAAATGAAGTAGAAAATGCTAAATCAAATAAAGCTGCAGGAAAGTCAGAGGTAACAATAGAAATTATCAAAGCTTTGGGAAATCTAGGAAAAGAGTGGGTGCATACACTGTTGGATAAGATCTGGGATGTAGAGGAAATGCCAAGGGACTGGAATGATAGATGGATGATTAAAATATATAAACAGAAAGGAGACGTGTTAGATTGTAGGAACTACAGGGGAATAAAGCTTTTGGAGCATGTAGTTAAGATATTAGAATGATTAGTAGAAGGAAGGTTGAGAGTCTTGATAGATATACATGAACAGCAGTTTGGATTTATGAAGGAAAGAGTACAGTGGATGCAATTAATATAGTACGTCCAGTCCAAGAAAAGTATTTAGAAGGAAACAGAAAAGTTTACATGTGTTTTGTGGATCTTGAAAAGGCGTATGATAGGGTACCGAGAAGAGTGGTGTATTGGTGTTTGAGAATGAGAGGAGTACCAGAGAAGTTAGTAAAAATAGTGAAGAAGATGTATGAGGGGGCAGGAACTACCGTACAGACAAGTATGGGGAGACTAAGGCATTCCCTGTGGAGGTCGGCCTCCATCAGGGATCAGCTCTGAGTCCGTTCTTGTTCCTCGTTGTTATCGACGCTTTGACAAGAGAGTAAAGAAATAATGAAGAGCTGTGGGAACTGATGTTTGCCGATAATTTAGTCATTATAGCAGACACAGAAGATGAACTGCAAGAAAGGCTTTTAGCATGGAAAAGTGCCCTCGAAAAGAAAGGATTGAAAGTAAACCCAGGAAAGACAAGAGCTAATGGTTAGTAGTAGAGGAGGTCAGGATGAGGTAAACCTTCAAATGGAAGATGGTACAGTGCTAAGTCAGAGCAGGGAGTTTAACTACTTGGGATCAATATTAACAGAGGATGGAGGTACGGAGAAAGCAGTGAGACAGAGAGTGAGGGAAGTATGGCGAAAATGGAATGAAGTGACTGGAGTTATCTTAGACAAGAAATGCCGCTAAAACTTAGAATGAAGATATACAAGACAGTGGTCAGGCCTGTACTGCTATATGGGGCAGAAGCTTGGTCACTTAGGAGGAGAGAGGAGGGACTGTTGGAGAGAGCAGAAATGAGGATGGTTAGATGGATTGTCGGAATATCATTACTGGAGAGGAGGGAGAGTCGAGATAGAAGAAGAATGTGTGGAATTTGTAATGTCATAGAGAAGGCGAGGGAAGCTCGTCTGAGATACTATGGCCATGTAGTAAGAAGAGGGGAGGAGGAACCAATCAGGAGAGCTAAGAACAAGCCAGTGATAGGGAGAAGGAGTGTGGGGCGCCAGCGGATCAGATGGATGGACGTCATAGTCATAGATTATAGTCATAGATTTTATTGCCAAATATTTAGCATACATAGAGGAATAAATATGTACATTATATTCAGAGGCACTAGCCTGCTGAGCAAGAGCTCCTTGGCAGGCAGTTTAATATACATTTCACATAAATTAAAGTATGACGGCAATAGTTAACAAAAGCTCCAATATAGCAATCTCATACTTATCTTGTAATAAAACAAAACAGTAGCCTGACCTTAACCTGGACATAATGATACACTAATACTGTATTAATTATTAATTAACAGCTGCTTGATTTTGCCTAGTAAATAAATGCTGTTTGAGTTTCTTTTTAAATAAAGTTGTGCCAGTTATTGTTTTTAAATCTTCTGGTAATGCATTCCAACATTTTGGGCCAAAACAGTGAATAGAAAATTTGTACAAGGTTGTTCTCGGCTGTGGACACATCAAATTTATATTGTTACCTCTGGTTCCATGGTTGTGTTGAATAAATCTAAATAATTTTCTGTTATCATTAACATCACTATGTATAATAATAAGACAGAAATATTGTGTCAAGTAATTAAATTTAAGCAAGATTAGCTCCTTGAATAAAGAGGAAGTTTAGTCATATTTTGCACTATATGTACTAGTTCTGATCAGTCTTTTCTGAGTTACAAATACATCCCTTACAACTGACGGCCAAGTACAACCCCAGATGGACAAACAGTATATAATATGAGGATAACACAGGGAGTAGTATATGCTTCTAAGGCCTCATTTGTTAGGTTATGGCGAATTTTATAAAAAATTCCACACGTCTTGGACAGTTTTGAGCAGACAGATTGAATATGATATTTCCAACTTAAATGTTCATCAATAATTACTCCCAAAAATTTCTTACAAGCAACTCTTTTAACTTCATACCCATTCATATTAACTTGACCAATATTGTGTACTACAGATCTATTTTGAAATAAGATATAGTCAGTTTTGGAAACATTTAGCTTTAATTTATTAACAGAGACCCAGTTGTTAATTTTTCTAGCTCACTATTTAAAACAGAATGCAGGTGGTCAAGGTTATTATCATGCAAGAGAAGGTTGGTGTCATCTGCATAGAGAATATATTTGAATTTATTACTGGAATTGGAAATATCATTTATATAAACTAAAAATAACAATGGGCCCAGTATTGATCCATGTGGTACTCCCCTCTCAATAGTTTGCAACAAAGATGCTTTCCCATTACAATATACGGTTTGTTTTCTATTTTTCAAGTAGCTCTTAAATAACTGTAACGGTGTTCCCCTAATACCCACACAAGTCAGTTTTTCTATTAGTATATCATGGTCTAATGAGTCAAATACTTTGGACAAGTCTAGAAAAACCCCTGCAACAAAGTTTTTATTTTCCAAATTTTGATAAACATCACTTGTAAAGTTCATTATTGCTTTTTCAGTGGTCTTATTATTACGGAATCTGTATTGATTTTCGGATAATAGGTTGAACTTTTCAAGGAATTCTTTAAGTCTGTGAACAATAGCTTTTTCAAACACTTTACTTAAAGACGGTAAGATAGATATAGGTCTATAGTTATTTTCATCATCTACAGTGCCTGACTTAAAAATAGGTATTACTTTAGCACTTTTTAGTTTGTCTGGAAAACATCCTTGCGGAAAACATAGATTGATTATGTGGGTAAGTGGGGTATCAGTGTAATGGGCAGTGACCTGGAGTAGTTTTGATGGAATTTCATCATATCCCGACGCTGTATTTGGTTTTAAGGTTTTTATATATTTAGTGACTTCCTCCCTTGTTACAGGATACAAGTAAAACGAAAAGTCTGGTGGATTATTAAGAAACCGTCGGTGTGAGTCTTGTTGCACATTTTGTTGTTCCTGTGTTGGTTGTGCTATAGTTAAGAAATGATTATTAAAGATATTAGCAGTGTGGTCATTATCATTTTTTAATATGATTTCCTTTGAATTATTAATTTGTTTTCGTCCCATTAGGCTGTTTATTATATTTCAGGTGGACTTGCTGTTTCCTTGTTCCTTCTTAAGCTTATCCTGAAAATATCTATTTTTTGCAGCTCAGAGTAGTGTTACTAATTTGTGCCTGTAAGCTTTATATCTGGTTCCAAAAGACAAAGGCCATTTTGATGCAAATCTTTCTAATCGGTGTTTTTCTTTGATACTATTTTTTTAATCCTGGAGTTATGTGTGGGCATTTGTTGTTTTTATTATTAAAAGTCGATTTTCTTAGAGGAAAGCAGTCTAGAAACTTATCTCTAAATGTACAGTGATCTCTATTAAAAGCCTCATTTGCATTATATAGGTCAATGATATGTTGCCATTTTTCATGTGATATATCTCTAGTAAATGTAGCTATGTTATCATCAGAGTAATGTCTTTTTTCTACATATGCATCAAATTTATATTTTTCTTTTTTAAACTGGGAGTATACTGCGAAATGATCTGTTATGTCGGTGTACACTATGTAATTACTTATGTTGCCTTCAAGATTTGTGGTGGGGAGGGTTATGGTTGAAGTTTGATTGGAGGAGGGAGATGCAAGGGATAGGCAAAAATGAAGGAAGGTGATTCGAGCGGCCGACTCTGCTATTCAGTGGGATTAATAAGGTCGAAAGAAGAGGAGGAGGAGGAAAAAAAAAAGCTGCAACATATAACGATTAATAAACTGACCATGGAATTCTTCTCATGGAAATTTTAGTTACTATTCTTAATAAACAATTATATAACATGTGCCAAGCACTCACTCCTGTTTATAAGTACGTATGTGAAGCTCAATTAAAATGTTCGGTAACATTTTTAAAGAATTTTGACGTATTTTTAACATTAAAAATCTATAAAACATCCATAAATTTTTCAAAATTTTATTGACTTTTTTAATCGGATAACTTCCAATTATATTTTTTTAAAGCTTACTGTTTTTTTTTAATTTAAGTAAAAAAAAATAATATAATTATATTAAAGAACGGTAGAAGGAAAATAAAACCTTGTCTGTCAAGGACAGATACTGACAATCTGGTAATAATTCAAACCATCTGAGGTTCATTTGCTTCTCATCACTTCATATGACATTCAAATTCCTGAGATCATAGACGAGGTCAGTAAGGGTCAAATGCCAATAAGGAAATAGCAAAGACGTCACCTTGATTGCAATGTTTTGATGATAAAAGATATTTTCTGAATAAAATAAAAAAAAAAGCTTGTTGACCTTACTGCAGGGCGCAATAAAGGTCATCCAACATTAATTCCACAGCTTCAAGCTGTCGGCCTCCACCCCCATTGGAATAGGAACAGTGACATATAAAACGGCAAAATTAAAACCTAAATTTAGTGCTCACTCTTGTTCCAGATGTTTACTGCTAAAAAAGGTAATTCATTACCTCCAAAGTCTTAAAGAGAAACCAGCTTTGTTGGCAAATGCCGCAAGCCTGAATAAGTGGATAGCGTTGATGTCAGGAATGAAATCCTGATGTAAAAATATTCCACTATGCTCCAAGAGGCTAGGAGAAACAGAGACGTGATAAGAATAAGGGTAAAGATACTTATTAGGAAGATTCATATAATAGAAACAACTTCTGACTCTACTGGAAGTGGGAAAAGTATGAATAAAATGAAAAAAAAAATAAGTTAGGGCTTAAAAGTTTAAACAAGTCAGTTTTGAATTAAACAATAAAAAATGAATTCACTCAATTTACTGACAATATTTGTTAGCTAGACGGTTATTTTAAAACGACTGTTAACAAGCAATGGTAATTATAAAGCAAAATTGCATGCATGCATACATACATATATTCTTTATATTTTCACACAATATGATATGAGAAAAATCCAGAATAGATATTTTATACGAGTAGGAGTCTGTTGGATGATTATAAATCTTTTTCACATTTTCAGTAGTCACTGTGGCTCAAGCGGTAGCGTCATCGACTCTGAGGCGACAGGTCGAGGGTTCGCGACCTGTCACGGTCTGAGGTTAGCTCAGGGTAACGATTACATCTACCAAAACAAGTCGTTTGCAAGAAGGCAACCGTCCTAGCCCTTGGTAGAAAAGGGAGTCCGTGACGAAAAACCGGAACAGACAAACAATTCATGTGCACATGTATATATGTTTATATTATTATTTTTTCATTATTCATGTCATTTCTTCTGTTTGCTTTGTGTGATTTCATTCTCATTTTATATATATATATATATATATATATATATATATATATATATATATATATATATATATATATATATATATATATATATATATATATATATATATATAATTTATAGAAAATGTGAAAAAGATTTATAATCATCCATCAGGCTCCTACTCTCATAAAAATATCTATTCTGGATTCAAAGGTACTATTGCTCTATAAAAGAGCAAGTGTTATAATTTCAAATGTTCCATGCTTTAATTGCATCTCTGTATTTCATTAGTGTTTAGATTTTTAATTTGTACTTTTCAGGTTTTTTAGGATAAAATTCTCCGGTTTGGCATTGTCCACATATTCATTTTGTTTTCTATATACCGAAGAGTTTATGAATTTTTTCCTAACATACAGAGACTCTTTAGCAACTAATAGGATGTAGGCAGTGGCAGGAATATGCCTTCAAGCGATCCTATTTTTCATTCATTCCCGGTTAGTGTTATTGAATATCGCATATTGAAAGGGTCTATTGATATATGACAGGGAAGAGGTTTCAAACTCTTATTTTATCGCTTTCTCGTTTGCGTTCAATAGATTCAGTATTTTGCATTTGTATTTTTGTATTTATTTCGAATGTTTCAGATTTAATATATGCTTCGGATTTTGTCCCATTTCTTTGATATTTATTTTCGTTTATACATTAGGTAGACTGATTAAGGGTAAATCGTGGAGATATTATTTATCATCATTGACAGTACATTCTTTACAGTAATCATTAAGCCTGCTGAGTGGACAGGGAATATCAAACTAGGATTGTTATAGTGTCGTATGACTTCCGCCATGCTGAAGCCAGAATCTGAAACTTGTAACAGATCTTGAGCGGAAACGGTTGGTCGAGGGCACGGATATTTTATTACAATGTTTGTAGAAAGTGCCAAGGAAATATATGACCGGAACCGTGAGACTTAGGACCTGGCATCGAGAAGGGCAAGAAAGGCCAGGAAGTTAGCCATTTCCTAAACTGCAAGAAATATAAGCAAGTGTTTCGTACGCAGGTACATACCCTGCAGAGATGCCCAATAACTCCTCCCCGGAAGTAGGTGGGATTCCACTTTGAACCTGGCGCTGATTAGCTAGGACTAGATCTGACTGATTTCATTGGAGAATTGGATGTTAAGCCACGCCCTGCCCCTGGGGGTATTTAAAGAGCCACCCAGGGCAGAGACAGTTAGTTAGAACTTTGCCAGGGGCACGAATAGATCATAGATTGTGATAGTCATAGGGTGGGGGCATTGGGGCATTGAGGCGTCGGTTGTGTTGTACTCTAGAATAAATATAAGTAAAGGATTCACTGCGTGTCCATTCTTACCTTGTAACCACGCTACCTTGTACCCGTCAGGTACTAATAATTAAAGTAAATGTACGTAGGAGGAAAAGCCCTACGGCAGTGGTGTCATTAGATGGGATAATAAAAACCACTACGTCAGTGGTGACGCTCGGTGAGATAATAATAAAAGCAATACGACAGTAGTGACAAGCGGTGAGATAACCCAGTCATCTTACAAAGTGTGAGTTCAAGTGGAGGTCCAAAACCTCCACGTCAGTGG
>JAXCGZ010018205.1:7500-17500 GCA_037179515.1 Halocaridina rubra | reverse complement strand
TACTTTCTATAGGCCTAGTGCAATGGTAAATACTCTTGAGGCTCAGCCTTGTGGCTAGAGTCAGTCAAGCATGAAGCCATTATAAAGGCGCTCTATGCTGGTAGCCTGGAGAAAGGGAGAAAAACAGGGTCCAACGGATGTCAACAACTTACAAATGGACAATAAATGTAGAAAGGACAACAACGGGGCATGAATAAAAGACTTGGAGAGTACCAAAAGACAGGATAAATGGGGAGGAATGAATACATACTCACAAAAGAAAGATCTGATAACTTCTGAAGAGGAAAAAAAAGAGGGGAGAAACTGGGAAAAGAGATTATATATATATATATATATATATATATATATATATATATATATATATATATATATATATATATATATATATATATATATATATATAAAGATAGATAGATAGACAGATCGATAGATGGAAAGATATATATATATATATATATATATATATATATATATATATATATATATATATATATATATATATATATATATATATATATATATATATCGATAGATAGATAGATGGAAAGATAGATAGATAGATACATATATAAAACATTTATATATATATATATATATATATATATATATATATATATATATATATATATATATATATATATATATATATATATATATATGAATCATTTTACCCTGACCGGGACTTGAACCTAGGACACATAATTACTATGCCAAGGCGATAACTACACCACAGAAGGTCTAAAGAGGGAAGCAAACCTTACAGCTCTATCTGTTATACTAGGAATGAACGCATTCTATCTGAATGCCACTCTGTTCATATTACAATATCCCCCAAGCATTTAATTTCACTCCCAGTCCCATTCGGGACCAACAATATATCAAATAAGCACATTCTCATATGTGAAAACATGATTCATTTTCATATATGGTAATGTGCTTATTTTATTGCTGTTGGTCCCAAATGAGATTGGGAGTTAAATTATATACGAAAATGAAGCTACGAGTGAGGTTGGGAGAAACTGTAATATGAAAAGAGTGGCATTGAGATACAGTGCGTTCATTCCTAGTATAGCCGATAAAGCTGTAAGGTTTGTTTCCCTTTTAGACCTTCTGTAGGTAATTGGTAGCGTCTTGGCACAATAACTATGTCCTAGGTTCAAATCCTGGTCAGGGTAAAACTGATTCATGTTTTCACATATGGTAAAGTACTTATTTGATTATATATATATATATATATATATATATATATATATATATATATATATATATATATATATATATATATATATATATATATATATATATATATATATATATATATATATATATATATATATATATATATATATATATATATATATATAGACCAGATTTATAAAAAAATTAAAGACAACATGTAAACCTTACAAAATAATACCCTAAAGCAGGGCATACCAGCGGAAGAGGACAAACCCAAGACTAATGAAAGAAAGACTCAAAGGATGCAAGAACTGCAGTATCACCGGGAGTGCCCATGTGCACATGTCCCCATGTACACTTATCTGAATAAATAAAAAAAAAAAAATAGGCGTAAATACGATGAAAAACAGTATCAGAAGCATGAGGAAAAAAGTATTTAACAAAAGCGACTGGGATATTATTAGAAGCAAGAGATAAATTCACTGAAATAATATAGCGTATAGATAAATTGTAAAAAATAAATACTTAAGTAAGATTAAAATAGGATAAGGAAGAGGAAATAAATATAATTATATTTATACAAAAAAATTATAAAATGGACATAAGCTCTCTCTCTCTCTCTCTCTCATATATATATATATATATATATATATATATATATATATATATATATATATATATATATATATATATATATATATATATATATATATATATATATATATATATATATATATATATATCGTACAATAAGGCAGGAAGGAAATGAGAAATAAGTAAACAATACAGTTTAAAAATCGCAAATATGAGAATACAATGATTTAATTACAAAAGAAGGAACATACAAATGCAAGTAGTTGAGTAAAAATATAAATAAATATATAAAAAAAACAGTGATCGAATACACAGAAAGGACACAGTAAAACCGTAAACATGAATGAAGCACGGGAGAAGTAAAAAAAAATAAACAAATAAAAAGATTTGAGGGAAAAATACGGTAGAGGAGCTACTGAAAAGGGAATTGGCATGACACTTGAATGGACTGACGGGTGAGAACTGTTTTTGCCTTTGACGTTGATGGAGGATGGGTGAGATAGGGTGATGTCCTGGTAAATAGCTCCCCCACCTTCACTCCGTACCCCATACCCCTGCAGAAGGAGCTCTCTTCTTCTTCTTCTTCTTCTTCTTCTTCTTCTTCTTCTTCTTCTTCTTCTTCTTCTTCTTCTTTTTAATGCATATACTATTTGGTATTTTGAGGATTAGCCCCTAAGATGGATACTTGCTTGCGAAAATAATAATGAATAAAATGACATTTCTTTGTTAGGTACTCAAAAAAAGAATAACTTTATCTTTACTGGACTGACTTTACGGTCTCCAGAATGTAAAACTGTTTCGCACCTTCAAACTTTGCACAGCAAAATGTTACTATTATTATCATTATCGTTATTTATTATTATTATTATTATTATTATTATTATTATTATTATTATTATTATTATTATTATTATTATTATTTATTATTATTATTATTATTGGATTAGATGGGATTCGGTTTTATGTCACGAACTCCCTTTTCTACTAAGGGCTAGGACGGTTGCCTTCTTACGAAGGACTCGTTTTGGCAGATGTAATCGTTACCCTGAGTTCATGCCCTTACTAACCTCAGTATTATTATTATTATTATTATTATTATTATTATTATTATTATTATTATTATTATTATTACACATCATTTTACCAGAACTTAAAAAATGCAATACCCTTACAAGCAATGGTGCGCACCGTCTTATATTGCAAACATTAAAAATTTCAAGATCTTTCGCTCGCTTGATCAGCTAGCATTCTTCGCTAAATAACTCTGCTTTGGATGCTTTTATATGATTACATTTTCCACACTTTATATATTATGAACTTTTATATTTATATTTATTATTATTATTATTATTATTATTATTATTATTATTATTATTAGAGTAGTCCAAGTGGTACTCTAGCTTTAACATCAAACATAAATAGTCACTGTTCTTATTTCTGAAAGAAGTGCGTTGGCTAGTATGCAAGTGGCAAAAAGTTCAAATCTCCTTCACTGGGGACTGAAGAGCATATCATCAGACTAATATATGTTAAAAAAAGGATCCGGCTGCGGAATTCGTCATTTACTAGACCCGTCACCTTAGTATGCTACGTAAGTTTATTTGATAAAATGGTAAGGACTACAATGATGTAAGAATTCCAAAAAACTCTTGTACAGTTACAAAGAACTAAAGCCCTTATGCCCCCATCCCCTACCTACCTACCTTTAAAAATAAAATTTATGTTATCATATTCCACTATCACCATAAACAAGAGCCCTTGCATCCCCTTTGGCCTAACATTCAAAAATAAATAAAATGAGTCAATTGTTCCCCCCTGATATCTTTACAGCAGAGACAATGAGGCTATGCTTTCAATTCTCTATTCAACAGTGATTAAAAGTTTGCAGTTGTTAAAAAGAGTCTATTTGAACTTCAAGAAGTGCTGCGGAAAAGATAAATAATGACAGGTAATATAAAAAGATAATGAAAAAATATATGAGTGAAATTACTTCCGTTTCATCATGATGACATTACCTCATCTCTGCCTTGCTCTTAACCTTTTTCTTTTCCTTTGTCTTGGCATTTTCTCGTGCCCGGGCCTTTATTGATGAGGGCAGTTTCTGCCTGTCCCGGTGTCACACTCTTAAAAAAAATAAAAATATGCGCGACTAAGAGGAGTAGTAATCGACAACAGGGTTAAGTTGCTCTGGAGATACAGGGGCTAACTTCAACACAGGAGGTCCCGAATCGACTCTTCAAGATGATTCTTAGACCATTAATTTTTCCTCCAGAGCCACTTTGGGATAAAGAAGTTAAAATTAATGAAGTCCATTGCGCAAGAACCAATGCCATCTCAACAGTTTTTTTCCTTTTTTTATGATTGTGACGCCAAGACGGAACAAAAAATAAAAAAATAAAAAGCCCTCATCGGGCCTGGGCACGAAGAATATATAAAGTTAAGAGAAACAGACATGGAGAGTGTAATGACCTGTCAGCTGTGAAGGGATAATAAGAGATGTGTAATGACTATCCAAGAATATTCAGTGTAGCTGTAGGCATAGAAAAAGAACCGTAACTGAAGAAAGACTTAACATCGAACTATCCTGGACAGTCCTATTTAAGTTCAGAAAACCTTCAGCGGTAGTATCGCAACGGGTGGTTGATGTCATGAGCCAACCTACTACATTAGATGAGTACTTCATTTGGGAGAGTGAACTTAAGGTGGAAGAGCATATTCACGAGCTCGAGCTTTAATAAGGGCAAAAATGACTGTCTTGCACGTCTCATTTATTTTTTGGGGGAAGCTTAAATACAGCTGCAGAACGGCCATTATATTATTGCTCATACTTAGCCTTAAACATGGATCTACCGTTCCAATACTGACTTAAGAAAGCCAGTGATGTACTCACAATGCCTACTGAATTGAAAATGGCTAGAACGTTCGCACATAACGGATACCACCATAACGATCTTCATAGCGAACGAATGTTTAAAAATACTGAGGGGAAACAGACCTCGGGGTGTCTTGCGTGTGAACCTGGTAGGAACCTGTTTGATATCTTATTACAAGTAAATTTGTGGATGCCCATAACCTAACGATACGCTAATGCAATCGATAAAATATTTGAGAAAATCGATGAAGTCGTTTTTAAGAAATGACAAGCTGTAACGTACACACAGCCGATGTGTTAGCCTCCAACAAAGGTCCGACTCGATATTGATCCCATAATACACTTTAAAAAAAAAAAAGTATTGGTAGTAGTAGTTGATAAAAACAAAACTTTGCTTTAAGGTTTTTTTAACGGAAGGAGACCTACAATAAGATACGGGTGCAAGATCTGGATCTAACCATATGATACATTAAACTTCATGGGGATAAAATTTGTAGAGTGGTGAAAATGAAAAAGTAAATAAACAGATAAATAAAAATCATCTTGTGGTGAACAGTTTTTGTGTAAGCTATACAGCATATGTCACGTGGAATATCGATACTCTATAAATGTCTATAATAGCACTTACTTATCGATATAAAAGTATTGTAAGTAAAATTAACTTTCACGTCTTCGAAAATAAAACTGATGATATTAAATTTAGTCTTCTAAAATCAACACACTAGACAGAATAGTAAACATAGAGAAAGAGAGTATTCAATCTTGCCTAGAAATGTCTAATTTAATCCAAACCAATTCAGTTTAAACAGCTCCCGAAATATAAATTCATAGAGCAAAAGCGATTTCCCTATTCCATGTATTAAGCTCTAACTTAATACATATTGATCAGGCTATTTCTGTCTGTATCAGCATGATGAAAGATTTCGCATCTAATTAATCATTTGGCAGGCATACCTTCACGTTAAATTTTGATCACATGCATTTGATAGTTCAATAGACAGTGAACCTAATTCACACCCAGAAGGTCTTGAATTAAATTTCCAAGCGTAGTTTGCATGGCTTCTCTTCGCCACAATCAAATGGGAATAAAGAGAGGGTCATGGCGTCCCTTGTGTGGTATAGTATCCATGTCAACTTAGAATTATGAATCTAATTCGCTTATTTCTGATCACCAGTACGGCTTCAGCAAGGCAAGAGCCATTGGAGACCTTCTGTGCTATCTCACTCATGTATGCTTTTCATCTCTGCAGTAGTATTTGTCGTTGCCTTTTACATTTCTAAGGCTTTTGACAGTTAGCACAAGGCTTTGCTAGCCAAAATTCCTGCTTATGGCTTTACCCCTTCTCTATATTCTATGATTTCCAGTTTCCATTCTGACCGTTTTATATCTGCGGTTGTTGACAGCACAACATCTAGCTCATTCTCAGCTACCAGTGGTGTTCCACAGAGTTCTGTTTATTCAACTACTCTCTTCCTTCTCTTCATCAATGATCTTCCCCAGTCCTTATTTTCCTCTCTTCTCCAAGTGCTTGCCGGCGATTCTGCCCTTCATGTTTCCTCTGCCTTCTTCTCATAATCTTCGTCTGCTGCTCGCAATCAATCTCGTATCACTATTTCTTCAACTCTCAACTTCTAATTACAAAGATTATCTGAGTTGGGCACCCAAAACTTAGTGAAATATAAAGCCTCCAAGACAGTTTCTGGCTATTAATTTATCTTCTTATCCTCCTGATAGCCCTATTGTCTTTGAAGCAACGAAATGTATCCTCTTATTTCTATAAACATATTATTTTTAGATAGCCTCTAAATTGTCTTGAAGGAGTCACATAATGCAAATTTCTATAACTGCAACTAAGAAATTGGGAGTTTACTTCGTTTCTGCAATTACTTTTTCTCTTCCCAATTACGAAAAACTCAATAAAGGAAATATCCGTCCCGGCTTAGAATACTGCTCTCACAATTGGGGTGCTTCTTCTCATACTTATTGAATCTAACGCCGTCAGACTCATTAAGGATGAGCCTCTTACCTCTATCTCGATTCTATTTCTCTTCACCAGAAGGTGTCCTCTTAGGCTTTTCTATCGGTACTATTTCCGTAGCTGCATTAATGAGTTGGCGAATTGCATCCCTCCCCCGATTCCGAGGCCATGATATACAAGCAAAGCAGCCTCATCACACAGGTACTGTGTAGAGATTTGTATCTCGCAGATTGGTCGGAGGTGTGACTGCTTCTTTCCTACCATTCCAGGGTCTGAAACTATCTTCAACCTTCTGTTTTACCTAACTCTTATGACCTTTCTCTTATCAAAAACCTGATCGATCTTCATCTCATGGCTTATTCCTGCCATATTTCTACGTCTTCATTTCTTTGGCTATTCTTTCAACCTGTCCTAAAGCCGCTACTTATTCTTCTTTTTAATGTTTTCTTGCTCCCCAGGCATGATGAGGGCAATTTTCTTTGCCCGTTCTAGTGTCATACTCATAAAAACAAGCGCACCACTGGAAACAATAATGAAATAGTATCTTCACGCGCTCAGTTTTAGATATATCAATCTCACAGCTCGCATCAGAATAAATTTCCACGCTTGTCTATTGGAGTTATATACATCAGGCGTATTACCGGGCTGTATTAATATAAAAGAGCAAATCAACAAATTAATTAGAGAGGATTATAAAGAATGTAGTATAACAAAGTACACAAGCTCATAGTAAAGGAATGATGACAATAATAATTCAAACCAAGGACGTTCATATGTCGAAAGAAAAAAGTTAAATACAACATAAGATTATTTTATTACTCGCTAGTTTTCTATTTTCTTCCCAAACAATAAATGGAAAGTGATTAGGCCCTATATCTATCGCTCCCTAGAGCTATATCCGTTAGCAATCATGCTACCTATTAATTAAAAACCACCAAAATCATTCATACTATTTCCATTTCTACTTATGCCTTTCTTAGATTTTCTTCAAGATTCATTAAAATCTCCCACCAACCATTCCAACTGCGGCTTGAAGTTCGCAGTAATAATATAACAACATAGTCAACATTTCCTTTAAATTATTCTGAACTTCTCTTGCGGGGAGATTAGAAACTACACTACTCCAGGGAACAGTACTTTGTAGTCATTCTCAAAGTTTGGAAATTACCAGGAGTTGACTTAATTTTTTCATAACGAATAAAAGGATTTTTGTATTGTACCAAGAGAAGTGCGCCACATATATCTCTGCTGAAAAGACTCAACATTTGGTTTTGATTTGCTTAAAAAGGAATAAATGCTATTCGCTGCTATTTAAACTTATTTAAAATCATAAGATAAATGCTGCCTCTTTTTTATGTACTGGAGGATATATTAAATGAATCACAGACACCAATATAAGCGTCTGTGCAAAAATACTCAAGATTTATAACTAAAGAGACAGTTAAAAGGGCAAAGAAAAAGTCAAAAATAGTATACGAGAATTGTTTGGCCAAAGGGGTGGGAAAACACAAGCAATTGAAAATAGCAAAAAAGTATACTCAAGACAATAAACACAACAAAATATATAAAAATGGATGGAAAACAAAAAACGGTAAAAAAAAAAAATCGACAAAGCACTATTAAGAAAGTCAAAGAGCCGAAAAAAATAAAAATTCAAACGAAATTGTGGGAAAACAGAGTAAAAAAAAAAAAAAAAAAGGAAAAAAGAGGCAATGGTGCGAAATACTGGCAAATTACTTTTTATAAATAAGGTAAATATCTTAGAAAATAATAAAAGAAAAAAAGGCCACAAAACGCATAAAAGTAAGCTACGATCACCAAAATTTTATCTTAATCACCAACTTGATGATCTAGCATATCATGGACTTAATTTTCTGAATGTACTCTGATGTATTACTACATGGACCCTACATGCGTTCATTAAGAGAGCTTCATCACGTAATTCGCAAATATTTAGGGGAACTTGTCGTGGTATAACATGTGTACCGGTTTTACGTCACGGACTCCCTTTTATACCAAGGGCTAGGACGGTTGCCTTCTTGGTAAGGACTTGTTTTGGCAGATGCAATCGTTACCCTGAGTGCATGCCCTTGCTAACCTCAGACCGTGACGGGTTGCGAACTCTCGACCTGACTCCTCAAAGTCACGGACGCTACCGCTTGAGCCACGGTGACTACTAAACAAACTTAGGGGAACTTGTCGTGGTAGAACGTATTAAGAGTTTATTATTATTATTATTATTATTATTATTATTATTATTATTATTATTATTATTATTATTATTATTATTATTTGTTCTTGTTGTTGTCAAAAGTCCTGCAGAACATCTTGTTCTATACTTATCGAAAAACGAGCTAAAGAAGATACTTTTTCATGATAAACCACACACTTGTAATGGTGTGGACTTAAAATCCTCTACCATATACAAAAGACAATAATACATCTTTTAATACGAGAAGCTCTTCAAGCTGTGCGGTTGCAGAAAAAATCACTGACATATCTAGAACTTAACCTTACCTAATCCAACATTATCTAACCCATGGTCAACAGACGAAGTTACGCCAGTCAACTTCGTAACTTGTAGGGTTCTGATTTTTCAATTCCTGCTCCTTTTACATCGATTCCTTTGCAGGCCAAGACTATAATCTACGTTTAATAATCATGGCCACTCATCTCACTACTGTGACTACTGATTTACAACAAACTTTTGTAGTTAATTTTTTTTCCTTTCGTCATCTCCAATAACTACATCTCCATCTCAATAGCAACCGTTTCTCCAGCTTCTCCTCTTAATTCATCATTTCCTAATTTCTTACCCTCCTACTCTTCCTACCCCACATTTTTCTCATCCCTAAGTCTCCTCCAACTATTCCTCAACCCTACCCTCCTCAATCAATCCTTCCTCCACCTCCTTCGACCTTTATCTTCTTCGTTTTCCTCCCCCTTTTCTTCAACCTCTCTATCAAGCTTCTTCTTCTTTCACCATTTTTTTCTCGAAATTTATATTAAAATCCTTCCTCTCCTCCTGTTCCCCAATCATTTTTAAAAGCCTTACATTCCTCCATCTTTTTCTTCAACCATTACTTTTTTCCACTACCTGTTCCATCTCTTCCTGAACCCATACCTTCCTCCTTCCCTTCCTTCTCCTTAGGCCTCATTTGCTATACCTATTTTAAGATTCCAAGAATCCTATTCATTAGGGAATGAAGGAAGCCCTGGGCATTATTCTCCATCAGGCAGGCATTGTGTCGAGGGTGGGAGAGGAAGCACGAAGGAGGAGAAAAGGGGAAAGGAAAAATGAAAATTAAGAATAAATATAAAAAAAAAAATAGAAACCCGGGAGGATATAGAGAAGAGAAACTTTCACAGAACATAA
>JAXCGZ010018205.1:0-5000 GCA_037179515.1 Halocaridina rubra | reverse complement strand
TATATACAAAAGCTATAGTAATGATGATGGTAATAATAATAATAATAATAATAATAACAATAATAATAATAATAATAATAATAATATTAATCATGATAATAATAGCAAAAAGAATAATGGATTAACCTGTAGTAATTCTTTCTCATGTACATAATTTGAAGGGTAGAAAGGGGGGAAGGGCTTTCAGTCTTTCCTTTTCTTTTCCTTCCAAATTTCTTTTCCATTAGATGGTGTTGAGTTTATATGTGTATGTATGTATGTGTGGATGTCTATGTGTATATATATGCAATTGATTACATGAACTTTTTATTTCTCCGGACTCTCAATGCTCGGACTGTTTGTTCAGACTGTCCTTTTCCTTAGTTGTGTCACCCTCAGATGACAATGATGTGTGTGAGTATGCATGTATGCATCTTTATCGGTGGAAAGAACTAACAACTCCTTTTGCTGAAATGAATACCAAAAAATCTCTCTCTCTCTCTCTCTCTCTCTCTCTCTCTCTCTCTCTCTCTCTCTCTCTCTCTCTCTCTCTCTCTCTCTCTCTCTCTCTCTCTCTCTCTCTCTCTCCCTCCCCTAGATATGTATGACTATGAAGCCCAAGTGGCATTCCTATTGCTCATCTAGTTAATCATGCATATATGAGTATATACATGCATATCAATATATATATATATATATATATATATATATATATATATATATATATATATATATATATATATATATACATAGTACATGTGCATATATGTATATGTACCTACTTATTACTCTAATCTGAAAATAGTTATTCTATATCTGCTTCAAATTGTCTGCAGTGGTACTGTGGTAAAGTGGAAATTTAACTTAAACGATAGCACTCAACAAGGGCTATTGAAAATTATTGTTGCAATTATTACTCTTAATTAATAATCGCAGAGTGTTCTTCTGCTATTAATACATGTAAACCTTAATATATTACTCTTAATTAATAATCGCAGAGTGCTCTTCTGCCATCAATCAAATCATTACACTATATTTTATTCTTAATTACTTGCTATGATATTTACAATTAATTGCAAATTCTATTAAAATTTATATATATATATATATATATATATATATATATATATATATATATATATATAACCAAATATAAATTGTAATGTCTAACAACTGCAATATCACTGGGAGTGCCTGGGTGCACGTCCCCATGTACAGTTATCAGAAAAGAAAAAAAAGTGATGCTTTGAGCGGCTTCTGTCTTTCAACACACACACACACGCACACGTGTGTGTGTGTGTGAATATATATATATATATATATATATATATATATATATATATATATATATATATATATATATATATATATATATATATATATATATATATATATATATATATATATATATATAACTAAGCAAGCACATTACATATGTGAAAACATGAATCATATTTTTTTTTACCCCAACCGGGACTCGAACCTAGGACTTATAATTACTATGTCAAGGCGCTACCAACTACACACCACAGAAGGTTAAAAGGAATCTAACCTTATAGCTTATATATACTATACTTAGGGATGAAGATGGAGTGCGTTCATCCCTAAGTATAGCAGATATAAGCTATAAGGTTAGATTCCTTTTAACCTTCTGTGGTGTGTAGTTGGTAGCGCCTTGACTTAGTAATTATAAGTCCTAGGTTCGAGTCCCGGTCGGGGTAAAAAAAAATATGATTCATATATATATATATATATATATATATATATATATATATATATATATATATATATATAATATATATATATATATATATATATATATATATATATATATATATATATATATATACTGTATGTATTACCATTAAAGGAGACATTTCACGTGTACATACTGAATAAACCTATAACAACAAAATACAATTGCTACTAATAATATATATGCTACCAACAACTCAGTCTACAGACTAATAAGGCTGATAATACAAATAAGAATGCAAAAGTATAACTGAACTCACAGATTCAATTTCAACCTCTTTATACCTACATCCGCAGAACATACACTCGCTTCATATCCAACGAGTAAGGTGTCCATTGTATGAGAGCATTTATAGCTGATAGTCATAGGCTCAAGAGCGCCATTTCGCTCTACCATTACACCCTTCAATGTTTATGTTATCGTTTTAAATCCTCATGTTTCGTTTGCTCTTATACCAAAGGAGTCTTCAGAATTCAGAGCTTAAAGGATGAATAGATATTATACTAATTACGATGAGTATATGAGTGCTGTAGGTACACGCATGCTCATTATTACTCCTGGGAATATTAGTCATCCATCAGTTACCTATTCGCTATATTCTAGGCGTTGATTATTTCTTCTAAAATTAGAACAATGACTCATCAAAATGGTGTTTTACATTTATTCAGTTATTGCTTCTACTTAGGGAATATGATAAATAGCCATGAATGGAAACACACACACGCACACACACACACAATAAAAAAAAAAAAAAAAAAAAAAAAAAAATATATATATATATATATATATATATATATATATATATATATATATATATATATATATATATATATATATATATATACACGCTATGAATACGCATTTTTTTTTTTTACTTTTATTTATTCAGATAACTGTACATGGGGACGTGCACATGGGCACTCCCAGTGATATTGCAGTTGTTAAACATGACAATATATTACAATCTATTTGATAATGTACAAATAAAATATTAATAGAATTTGCAATTAATTTTGAATATCATAGAATGTAATTAAGAATAAAATATAGTGTAGAAATTGACTGATGGCAGAAGAGCACTCTGCGATTATTAATTAATAGTAATACATTATGGTTTACATGTTTTAATAGCAGATGAGCACTCTGCGATTGTTGATTAAGAATAATATGTGTAACAATATTTTTCAATAGCCCTTGTTGAGTGCTATCATATAAGTTAAATTTCCACTTTTCCACAGTACCACAGCAGAAAATTTGAAGGTTAGAGTAATAAGTAGGTACATATACATATACATGCATGCACATGTACCTACATACATACATACACATACGCCTTTGTGGGTGAAGAGGAATTTGAGGGGGGAATGTGAAAGAAAGAGAAAGAAAAAGAGGAGGAGGAGGAACAGTAGACACAGAGCCTGGCCCCCCAACTATTCTCATTTGTTTGTCAGTGTTGACAGCGGAAGGAAATCCAGCCCAGACAACCTGGACAGATTATCCCCTCTAAGTTGTCACATTCTACAGGGTTTCCACAAAGTCTTGGTACATAAGGAAATTTCACTATGCAGACCTATTCAATCGAGTACACCTGAATTTTGTAAAGCGCATCAAATTATGCCTTGAAAATGATGGAAATCATATTGAAAATATTATTTATTAACATTAGATTTAAATAAAATTGTTTTGTTTTAAAAGTATGTGTTAATCTGCTGTGTACCCAGACTTCGTCTGGGTACACAGCAGATTAACACATACTTTTAAAACAAAACAATTTTATTTAAATCTAATGGTAATAAATAATATTTTCAATATGATTTCCATCATTTTCAAAGCATAATTTGATGCGATTTACAAAATTCAGGTGAACTCGATTGAATAGGTCTGCATAGTGAAATTTCCTTATTGTACCCAGACTTTGTGGACACATTGTAGGTAAAAGCATTAATGATCTCTCCTCGCCAACTGATAGGGAAAGGGGGATACAGAAAGGAAATAAAAGAAAATGGAAAATGAGAGTAGGAGGGAAAAAAGAAGAAGAAGAGAAAAGGAAGGAAGAAAAGTGGAATCTGGGGAGGAAAACAAGGGAGGGAAAGTAAGAAAATGAGAGGAAATGATGGGCGGAAAAGGGAAGATGAGAGGACGAAGAAGCTGAAGGACATGACAGAGAGATGGAAGGAGGGAAAGGAGAAGGAAGGAAATAGGAGGAGGAAGAAGGAAAAAAGGAAAATAGTAGGTAATAAAGTGGGAGGGAAAATGGAGGATGAGAGGTAATGGTGTTAGAGGAAAGAGGAATATTTAAGGATAGGGAGGATGGAGGCGAGGGAAAGGAAATATCTGAGAAGGATGAAATAAATATAAGAAAGAGAGAGAGAGAGAGAGAGAGAGAGGAGAGAGAGAGAGAGAGAGAGAGAGAGAGAGAGAGAGAGAGAGAGAGAGAGAGAGAATGTCACAAGTGGTTCAACATTAGGGAGGACCAGAGCTAATATGGAAAACGAAATTTTGGAAAAAATAAGAGTTTGTTGGGAATCTACATTAGCGTTCTAAAAATAATTCTCTCTCTCTCTCTCTCTCTCTCTCTCTCTCTCTCTCTCTCTCTCTCTCTCTCTCTCTCTCTCTCTCTCTCTCTCTCTCTCTCTCTCTCTCTCTCTCTCTCTCTCTCTCTTATTGCAAAAAGTCAACACGGTTTTCAGGCCAAAATTATCAACCGAAACTGCCTTATTGAAAATATCAGATGAAATATACAAAAATATAGATAATAAGAAAATATCATTGCTACTACTACTCGATCTTTTAAAGCTTTTGATAGTGTACACCATACCATCTTATTAGAAAAATGCAAAAAAATGAACATTGACCCAAGCTGGTTCGAGAACTATTTAAAAAACCGCTACCAGTCAGTCAGAATAAAAGATGTAGTTTCAAGTCGCAAGAAGGTATTGTTTGGGGTCCCTCAGGGATCGATCCTAGGACCTATACTTTTTCTAATATATGTAAACGATCTAGTAAAATATTTACCTAACTGTTATGTCATTCAATATGCTGACGATACTCAAATCTTAATTGAAGGAGAAATTAATGATTTAGAAAATATTATTCGTAGAGCAGAAGAAATTTTGTATATGGCTAAACGTTACTTTCTAAAAAATGGTCTGTTACTTAATGAAACTAAAACCCAATCTATTCTTATCGGATCCAGACAATTATTATCAGAAGTTGATGACAATCTTCATATAAATTTTAACGGTAATATCATTAAGCCAATGAA
>JAXCGZ010018204.1:0-17500 GCA_037179515.1 Halocaridina rubra | reverse complement strand
TTTTTTCTACATGTTTAGAGGAACATGTAGCCTCTACATGAATTAGAAATCCAAAAATTCATACTCATTCTTTCAAAATATGTTTTTCACACTGTATTCCTAGGGAACTTTCTACTGGACTTGAACTTACATATGGCTTCCTGTCATTGACTTAAAAATTATGTCACTATTTTCTGAACAGTTCACATAGGACCTGTGAGCTGAGGACGTTTCGACATCTGCACATACAACGGAAGATGATTTCCTGTCAAGAATTGTTAATAAGTTCTCAAAATTTACCACAAAAAATACAGTAACTTTTACAGAAATATATCGCACGTTCTCTCAGTTCCACGAAAATTATTTGCGAGAGCGTAGAAGTTTCTGTAGCAATTAAAAAAAAAAACAGTTTAAATTGAGAGTCGAGGTCGTTTGAGTCCTCTGTCATTAAAAGTTGCTTAAACAATTAAATAGAATGGCGTTTGAAGTTCCTTCAGTGGTAAGTCTTCAAATGATATACGAAAGTCTGCATACCTAAAGGGCATCAAAAGTATTTTCAATCTTATAAGAAATCAGATAAAAGAAGTGTTCTGACATTCGCCTTAAATGCTGTAATCTCCAGTAATGCAGATATATTAGTAGTGAGGAATAATATTTCTCTATAATTCTTTCTATGAGATGTTTCTAAGGGACTCTCAAAAGGCCTTCTGAACAAAACGACAACCAAAATATTTTCTTTCAATCGAAAACTGAGAGGGAGTAAATAATCAGTTGTGAAAAAAGCACAATATTCCCCAAAGTTCAGAAAAGTAAATACAAAAAAATAAGTTTCTCCTATGAAATCCATTTCCCAAGAGGATGCTGAAAGGCCGTCTGAGAGAAAGCGCAAGGATAGCATCCTACGTAATGGGAAAAATCGGAATAAGAAATTATATGCCAGATCAGAGCCCCATTGAATCACTCATTAACTTTTCGTTTTGGCTCATGGAAGATTGGCTAGGAATCCAAATCCTTAAAGATGCTATTTAAGAAACGTTCATCTTTAAAATCAACTGCAGCACAATAAAGGCTATCCATTTCTTGCCTTTAGTACAGTGCTTTTAAATGTTTGTTTGTTCTAGTTACTAGTATTTGTGTCAAGTCTTCACGTGATTGGTTTCTTCACTGAAATGATATTTTCATCAGCTTTTGCTAGTTAGCTGGAGCTTAGTGACGGTAAGCAGAATTAATGTATTCCCTTCCACATCCCCGACATGGTAAAGAGATTCACATTTTTCGTCATGAACACAGGTGGGCTTGAGCTCGGGCCCTGTGGATACCAGTGGTATTTAAATCATATAGCCACCTAAGATTATTTTTAAACTCCAGTTCCAAAAGAAATCATGCTCTCAGCTTTATTGTCCAGGTAAAGCAGAATGTGACTAGCTGAGAGAAAATGGACCTAGACCTTCACCATGAGGTAATTATGGACAGATTGATGCAATGCCTACATGGACTTTGTGAATTTAAATCTTTAAAAGACTCCGATCAAGAAACCGAGTTTATATAGACCAAAGAATTAACATGGCAAGACAGTCTGCCGTCACTGAATATTAGATGCGTGTCATTAGATATAATTCATGGAGAGAAGTCAGTTTCATAACTAGTTATAAATACACCCTTCATGGTGTCACTTTGCATGAGTAAGATTAATTAACTTATTAGCTTAGACGTATTTCCATTTTTATGATTTAGTTTTATTTTCAATATGCTCAGTGCCACTAGGTACTATAAAAAGAGGTCATTCATAATCACATGCAATAGCCATAATTCCTCTCGTAAGGGGAGTTGCAGAGAAAAAATGTAAACGCCTATCCATCAGAAGACCCACTTACCTCCTCCCAGACATTTTATCTCCATGGCGATAGAGGATTGCCCCTATATCTTTTCCCTTTTCCCTACACTGCTTGAGTCAACCATAGTATCAGAGGGGTAAAGCTCATCTAGCAGTTATTCGCTAAGTTCAGAAATTTACATATATCAAGGGATAAGAAACTCAAGCGTTATTTATCAAAAACACATCATATTCATAATGAATAAATTTTTATTTTTTTCTTGTTTGCAAAGTAGGTACTTATGTTCATACACGCAATCATAACAGCAACAAAAAACAGTAACATATAACAGCTAACGCATTATTATAAGAGCATTCATGACTACTGTTGCATTCATCATAATTCATCATCCTATGCTTGATAAATGCATTAAATCGGTGATACAACTGAGAGAATGAATTATTATATGCAATTACTTACAGCAAAATAATTCATGCAACAGTATTCAAGAATTGCAATAAATATAGTCAATAACATCGAAAAATATCTTCTTGAGCAATCTGATTACGTGCAGTACCCCCAGCTGAAGTTTTCTAATCCCTTCCATTTTTTTTGGCCTTAGAGCTATATGGTCATTTGTGGCACTGCACTACTTTATTGTGCTCACACTGAAGACGAATATCATCTCTTAAATATTTTCTCTTAAGAATATTTGCAAGAGGCCACACTCACTGTTTGGTAGCAACACGTGACCAATTGCAATATACACTCCAATGTGGCCTGACAGTTGCATACTGAAAATATATGATCTTTTGATATATTTTTCCAAAAGTATAGATTTCCTTTATAAGAAAAGGACAGTAGTAGCGTTCGCTAGTCACTGACCCAAGTAACACCCAAGTCTCCTCAAAACTAACCTAAATTTTTTGAAATCAGATCATCATGAGTAAATGCATCATTTCAGTAACATATGGAAAGGAAAATCGAGGATTTTTCAGTGACCTTTCAGTAATGGTGAAAATCGCCAGTTAAAGGAATGTCATTCAAACATGACTATCGCCTAACAGAATTATTGCTTTTACTACAACATTAAAATATTTTATCAATTTAATTCATATTACTCAACCAAATGAAAGTACTGACATTTGCTCTACGTAAATAAAAAACAATATTAAATGTGGGTGAGAGTCGTCATCCTCAAGCATAAATAGTAGTAATAGTAAGAGTAGTAGATAATAATAATAATAATAATAATAATAATAATAATAATAATAATAATAATAATAATAATAATAATAATAATAATAATAATAATAATAATTGTAATAATAATAATAATAATAATAATAATAATAATAATAATAATAATAATAATAATAATAATAATAATAATATATAATAATAATAATAATAATAATAATAATAATAATAATAATAATAATAATAATAATAATAATAATAATAATAATAATAATAATAATAATAATAATAATAATAATGATGATAATAATAATAATGATAATAGTGGTAGTAGTAATAGTAGTAGTAGTAGTAGTAGTAGTAGTAGTAGTCGCACCAATAATATATATGTATGTAGGTATGTAGGAAGGCAGATTGGTAAGTAGGTAGGTAGGTAGGTAGGTTGGTAGGTAGGTAGGTTGGTAGGTAGGTAGTTAGGATTGAATGTATGCATGGATTCCTGTAAGTATGTATATATGTATACATGAATTGAACCATCGCCTTGCTTGTCAAAATCAAGGCTTGATCAGGAATTGTTTTGATTTTTACCTTTAAAAACCTTAAAATACCCTTCTGGCTACTTCTTGGCCTTATCCTTATAAACATGTTGCTAGCTTTATTATAATTCCTCAGAGGGAACTATGCACTACTTTGTAGCCCACATCAACTGTATATAAATTGAGCATTTCGATAAATAATAAATAAAGTAAATCTTCAATAAGTGCTCATCAAGTCTTTATAATGAAAAAAAAGATCATTTTCTTTTTTTTAGATTTTGAAGACTTGATGAAGATTTATTGAAGACTTACTAAATTGGTCAAAATGGTCAATTTATGTACAGTTGATGCTGGCTCCAATATAGTGTGGTTTACTATGGAGAGTTCTTAAAAATGGTTAAATCATATTTATAAATATAAGGTCAGGACTAGGCCTCTGCGGTATTTTAAGGTTAGTAAGATAAGACTAAAGATAAGATCTAATTTATAAAGATAAGGCTAGGATGCAGCCTGAGGGGGTAATTTAATGTTTATAAAGTTAAGACTCAAAACTCTTAACGGCCTAGCCTTGATTTCGATAAGAAAGGCGATGATATAAATGTATATATGTATGTATGTATGTATGTATGCATGTATGTAATTTCCTGATTATAATTACCTGATCTTGCTTACAGGAAAGAGCCATATGCTCGCAACTCTCCGCCTCCTGGTTGGTTAAATTTTTTTACTTGTTGATACTTATGATATTTGTCTATAAAACTATGAATTGAGTTAGCATTAACTACATCCTCGCTTATCTCTATCTCTGTTACCAATGGTGTTCCACAGGGCTATGTTCTTTCACCTATTCAGTTCCTTCTCTTCATCAATGATCTTCTACAGTCCCGATCTTCCTCTCTTCTTCATGCCTTTAGTGACGATTCTACCCTTCACTTTTTTTCTCCCTTTTCTTTACAACATTCATATGCTACTCGTAATTAGTCTCGTATCACTCTTTCTTCTACACAGTTTCTGACCATCTCTTTATCTTCTTCTCCTCCTGATAACCCTACTGTCTTTGAAACTAACGAAATTTACCCTCTTAATTCTATCAACATATTAGGAATCCATATTGCCTCTAACTTACTTTATTCAAAAAATTGGGAGTTCTGTTTCGTTTTCGTCATTTCTTTTCGTTTTTACAGTTACTTAAAATCTGTAATGGTCTTATCCGTCCCTGCTTAGAATAATGCTCAAATATCCGGGGTGCTTCTTCTTATACTTATCTCCTTGATAGGGTTGAATCTAAGGCATCCGAACTCATTAATGATCCTTCTTTTTCTTCTAATCTGGATTCTCTCTCTCTTTTTGCCGTAAAGTATCATACCTTTCTCTTTTCTATCACTACTACCTCCATCACTGCTCTGATGACTTGGCGAGTTGCATCCCTCCCCGACTGCCGGGTCTGCATAGCACTCGCCAAGCGGCCTCATCTCACAGGTACTGTGTGGAGATTTGCATCTCGTGGATTGGTCGTTGCAGCCACTGCTTCTTCCCATCTACCTCCAGACTCAGGAACTCTCCTCCTCCCTGTCTTTCATAATTCTTATGACCTATCTTCCTTCAAAAAGTGAATCTATCGTCATCTCAGGGCCTAATCCTCCATATCTCTATGTCCTCTGTACTTTGACAAATTTTTCTGTCTGTCATTTTCCTCTGTGTAATATTACCTCATCTCAGCCATGTCCTTAACCTTTTTTCTTTTCCTATGTCTTGATGTTTTCTCGTGCCCAGGCCTATATTGATAAGGGCAGTTTTTGCTTGTCTCGGTGTCACACTTATAAAAAAAAATATCAACTTCTCTTACACTACTAACAAAGTACTATTTTACATCCTGTAAAGACGTTTTCTTATGGAGCTTCAACTTATGACATCTAGTTCTAAAGGTAGCCATATCAAGTTATTGTGCCCTATCCACTCTGTCATAACCATGAAGGAATTTAAAATCCGTCACCATATCCCTCATCAATCTTCTAGCATCAAGTGATGGTAAGTCTAAGTCCCTCAGCCTTTCCTCATAACTGAGATTGCGTGTTTCTGGCACCAGTTTCGTGGCATGTCTTTGAACTTTTTCCAGCTTATTTATGTTCTTTTTCAAGTGGGGATTCCAAAAGTGGGCTGCATATTCAAGCTTTGGAACATTTACATATCCATGTGATTGAAGTCTACACTCCATTTGCTAATAAAGTATATGCTGCCCTAACTATGTAATTTTTTTGCAATTCCGGAGACTAATATGCCAGCATGTTTACTCCTAGATCTCTCTCATTTTCCATCTCTTGATGTTGTGCTCCTTATATTGAGTATCCAATTTTGCACCTTGCCATACTTGTACCCATTCTCATTACCTTGATTTTGAAGTATTAAATTTCATCAGCCACTTTTGTGATGACTCATGCAGACTATTTAGGACTTCCTGAAGTTCACTTACATTGTGCTCATCACTTACTTTCTTTACAATCTTTGCATTATCTGCAAACATATTCAAGAATGAATTTACAGACTCTGTTAGCTAATTTGCGTATACAAGGAACAAATGTGGCCCTAAAACTGAACTCTGTGGAACTCCACTACTAACCTTTCTCCATTCAGACATTGAGTGTCTTACTATAACCCTCTATTTCCTTCCTTATAAGTAATTTTTGTTATCCATTTCAAGACATTTCATCCTATTCTTGCCATTACTTGCAGCTTCGTAATAGATCTCCCATGTGTGACTGCATCAAATGCCTTTTGAAAATCTAGGAATATGCAATCCCCCGAGCCCTCTCTTTCCTGTAAGACCCTGCTTACCTCATTATAAAAGTCTAATAAGTTTGTTACTGTTAATCCCCCATCTCTGAAGCCATGTTGTCTCACTAACCAAAAGTTTAAGGATATGTTTTCTTAGTACTTTTTGCATAACTTTGCAAACTATGCTGGTTAAGGAAACAGGTCTATTGCTTAGAGCAGTATCCATCCTTCCCGTATTGAGGATTGGTGCCACAATCACTTTTTTCCAGAATCTTGGAATCTCCTTAGATTCCAGCGACTTTTCATATATGACGAATAGAGCCTTCGATTTTGGTTTAGCACAATTCTTAAGTACGTAATTTTCTTGGCTGTCCTGGTGTCACACTCATAAAAAAGATAACATATATAATTCCATCAACGCTTTGCATACCTCTGTGGCTGAAAAGATGATGTTCTCCAATACCGGCCCATGAACTCCTTTCTTG
The DNA here is from genome assembly GCA_037179515.1 of Halocaridina rubra. Taxonomy (NCBI): domain Eukaryota; kingdom Metazoa; phylum Arthropoda; class Malacostraca; order Decapoda; family Atyidae; genus Halocaridina; species Halocaridina rubra. Next base: position 10,714 of record JAXCGZ010018204.1, on the reverse strand, counting down.
TAATCTGAGATGGTGGGGGTATTTTCTGCTGTAAATACTCTGAAACTACTTGTTAAATTCACTGTAGATCTCTTCATATGTCTCAGAAATGCTTCCATCTGGTCACTTTAACTTTAAAACCTGTTCTTTGACATTCTCTTTTGCCTCTTATAAAGCTGCAGAAAAATTTGGGATTTTCTTAGGCCTTCCAGGCGATCCACCTCTCATAATCTCTCTCTGCCTCTCTCCTTGCACCTAGGTAATCATATTTTGCTCTTTATTAAGTCTGTCAGGCATCTATGTTTTTGTATCTTCAATCCTTAGCTCTCTTACACTCGTTTTTGAACCATTTCTCTCTGGCATGAATGACTCCTATTTTGGTAGAAGATATTCGACAAGTGACTATCTTCCTATATTCCTTACAGAAGATTTCTTACAGTTCTTGTACAGATTTGTTGTTAAATAAGGTCCTCCAGCCAATAGCTGCAAAGCACTAATTAATTATGATATAATCCTCCCTTTGGATAGCTCCTCCTCGTGTCCTTCTCAGTGCCTATGCTTTCAGGAAGAGCATCTGCGATTAAATGCTCCATCAATAACACACAGTAGTCACTTTTTCTAATTGATGGTTCATGTTCATTTTTGTTTCACTATTCAACACATTATCTGTGAATACTAGATCATACAGTGATGGTTCATCCCCAACCCTGGCCCTCCCCGGTTCCAGTACATGCTTTTGTAGAAAATCCCTTGGCAGGCAATCTAGGAAGCTTGCCCCAAACGAGTTCTCCCCACTGTGCCAGTCAAAATTGATTCAATCTAACTTTCTATGATTAACATCTCTCATAATGAAAATCTTACAGCTTCTCTCCCGTGCGATGTTAACAACTGAGTTTATGACTTCAATTATATATGAATTTCCTCATAAACCTCTACCCTATATTGATTCTTTGGTGGGTTATATACAACAGTTATAATGTTTTCTGACCCGGTATCTATGCGAGCAATTAGAAATTCCTTTAGTTCATTTTCTGTAATAAAGTTTATTTCTTCAACCTGAAATATCTCACTAATGAGCAATGCCATCCCTCCACCAGTCCTCTCAGATCTTTCGACCCTTACTATTGTGAAGCCCTTAGGAAAAATTGTGATACTGTTTATGTCCTCACTTAGCAAAATATCTGTAACCACTACTATATCTGCTAGACTGTTGTGGATCCTATCCATTAAATCTACTGCCTTACCAGCTACCCCATCAGGATTTGTGTAAAGCAATCTTAATGAGTTTATATCCCCTGATCTTCTAGCATTATCTTCTTTAACTCCCCTCCGGATGGAAGAACTCTGAAGGGATATTTTTTTTCTCTTCTTTATTTCTTCCCTCATTTTACCTTCTAGCTTCTTGCAACAATGTTTTGATCCTTTCCACCTCTTCTTGTGTACTTCTTTACACGCGTCTCCTCTCTCAAAAAGTTACTTTCATTATTCTTGCCTTTCCCTCTCTAGAATATTTCTTAATTTGGTGAATGTTTTCAATATTTTCTAGAAACATACTACTCCAGGCTTCCTTGTCAGGTCTAAAACCCCAGCTTTATTATGCAAAAGTCTTTCTGCCAAGTTGACTCATGGGATTCAATTAGGCCTGAGATTATCACTGACTTCTCCTTATCAAGTGCATTTTTGATCAGTGGATTGGCAATTTCAATCATAACATCTTGCATTTTTTCTATTCCCTTTTCTTGGTAGTCAGCTTTATTTACATTTTCCGGTTCCAACTCCTCCACTCCCTCTTTTTCTGCCACATTTTACTTTACTGCATATGCAAAGGAACTTGTAATGGCCTCCTGTTCTGTATCCAGTCCTTGAAAGTTTTTTTCTAAGCTGTTCAATGACATCCTTTAGTTGGACTTTCCAAGTTGAATCTTGTTGCTCTCAGAAGAGAGCAGTGTCCTAACAGTTAATTCATTCAGGCTGTCACTCAAATGTTTGTTGTTATCTTATTGTTTAGATATACTGATTTCTAGTTCACTCTTTTCCCCTTCAAGCTTTTTTATTAGGTTTCCTAATTTTTTTATCTCTTCCTCTTGTGCCTCATTAGATTCCTCTAAAGTTCTAATTATCTCTAGGTGTTTCATTCTCTTTCATTTCTCCAGCCATATTCCGATTTTTATCATCCAGGCTTGCTACAAAGGTCTCAAAGTACCCGACTTTCTGTTTCAGATTCCTAAGAGCTACTCCCCTTTCTATAGCCCCTAGAATCTCCTACCACCCCTCCACAGACCATTGGATGGGGAGTTTGAGACAGAACTGGTTACATCTTAGCATTTTGGTTCTCACCGAATACAGAAAGAAAAAGGTTTTATTTAAGCTCACACATAATTGCTATATCTTCTTATGAGTACTAGTATAGTTAATAATCTGTTTAGTGAAATATTTTGATGATAACACACATCCTAACTTAAAATTTTATCTTAGTAATAAAAAACAAATACAAAAACTTATATGAAGAAAAGATTGAATATGCAACCGAGGGAAAACACACTTGATACTTTGAACACCTATATCTGCTATATTTTTCTCTTAACTGCTAACTGATTATTTCAGAAGAAAAAGATTACTCAGTTATTAAGCAAGACAAGTTATCGCCGTATTAGAATTTGTCACGAGTGAGCATAAAAAGAATCTAACTTGATTTAAATGAAAAATTTAAAGCAGGGAAAGAAGCAAAAAGACAACTATGCTACTATGGAAATTAAGTCAACAATTGTTGAAAAGTTTTTCGTATATTTTTTTTATTTATTCATTTATTTTTTATAATAATTTGACAACTAAACTAACTTGTATGGGAAGGATATTGCTTTAACAAGATGTGGGACCATATGATCAGGTTATTAAAAGCAACTAAAGTCCCCCAGATTTATACAAAACATTAGGTAATGCAATGCAATGGATTAGCTGCTGGCAGTTCTTCTATGTTTCCTTCAGGAGAGCATCTTCTCTTCCTCTCTCCAAAATATTCTTAAAGGATTTCCATTATTTTTTTTAGGACTGTCTCTCTTACTAGGAATTTCTTTCTCTATTCACAATAATCTGCATTCTCTTTTTTAAGGTAAGTTTGGTTGAGTTTTTATTAATTGTCCTCGTTCACTCAATAATACAAGGAAAAAATTAGAGAGATATATTTCCATACTTTGCATCCATTGTCTGCCATGCTGTGTAGAGTCAAGGGACCACGTTGTGTGGATCCCATGCTTCTTACATATGATATTTGATCTGGAACTAATAGGATGCGATTCGGACTTGGGCCATAAAGGTGTGTAAACGAGGCCTAATTTCCCACCTGGGAACCAGCATTGCCTTACTACGCCCGCACCATATGATATGGGTCACTGACTTAGCGGAAGACCAAGTAAACTTCAAATTCACTAGGTCTAGGCATATACAGAAGTACCACCCACCTCTACCTCCTTTTCGTATCTCACAGCTTGGTCGATAGTGGTAGGTATAAGTAAAGTATTACTATTTTAAGCTCAGTCAGAGAGGATAGGCAGTGTCCCAAGTAATTTTTTAGGAAGTCATCAGTCAGTCATCTTGGCTGTTTTAGAATTAGAATTTAGATATAGAGACATATAGAAAAATGCCCATATTCTCTGGGGCTTTTTAGAGGCTGCATCTCTGTTGTAAAGTATTTCAGCAATAAAAATGAAATCCAAAAGAATTCACAATTTGAATTAGATCCTTCAAACAGCTATCATCGCGGTTCCAGCGATAAGACCAAGGGCCTGCCGTATGGAAAGATTAATAAAAACCAGACTGTAAGCAATCACCTGCGTGGGAATATAGAAGTGAAAGGAAGAGAATGAAAATACACCGAGAAGAGATTCCATTAATGTTTAGTTGCTTTAATCTGATATGATTTTGGAATTTTTGGCTGGGAATTGCTTCTGGAGCAAAAGCCATTAGTACCTAAGTTGATAAATTTCAAAGTACAGTATGCATATTCTAGTCAATTATAACGAGTTCATAATAAGTAGTCTTTTTAATGCATATGTATGATAATTAAGATAAATGAAGTTCTGTAAGAATTAGTCCTACTGTGTTTGATAAATATATTATAAAAAATAAAATGGGAGTGAAATTGACGGCTATATTTCATGATGAGTATTTGACTCACGAATGCACAAAAATTAGGAGCTATAATTAGTTTATGCACATAGTTAATTTTTAATATTTGCATGACACTGGGGAATGCAATGATGCTGCTTCAATCCGAATCAAATGTGATTGTTATACAGGTTATATTTTCTTCTCTTGAATTCCAGCTTTCCTTTCCTTCATCCTACATATATCTTTAAACTTTTCCTGATACGTAATGCTCCTTTTTTTATCCCACGTTTTTTGACACAAAAAAAAAAAAAAAAAATTGGCCCAGGTTGTACCCATGGTGGTCCAGGACTACTCTCATCAGGTGGCCACCGGACAAGGGGAGAGAGCAGGTGCATCTTTCGCCCCTCCCTCCTGGATCCCAAAACCCCTGTCTTGTTTAACACAATCTCCATCAGGTTTACTTATGTACGAATGAAGTGTGCTTGTGTGTGTGCGTGTTTATGTGTGCGTGTGCGTGTGTGTTTCTGTATAAAGACGCTTCCCAACATACGAATGAGGTAGGTTCCACAAATCCCATACAGTACATAAATATGCAGTACTATACAGTACTTAAGGTAAACACATTTACGACATAAAACTAAAATTAAGAAATAAGGTATTAAAGAATATTAATACAATAACAATAGTTTTATAAAATAATGGAATATATATATATATATATATATATATATATATATATATATATATATATATATATATATATATATATATATATATATATATATATATATATATATATATATATATATATATATATATATATATATATATATATATATATATATATATATATATATATATATATATATATATATATATATATATATATATATATATATATATATATATATATATATATATATATATATATATATATATATATGAATCATTTTTTTTACCCCGACCGGGACTCGAACCTAGGACTTATGATTACTAAGTCAAGGCGCTACCACTACACCACAGAAGGTTAAAAGGAATCCAACCTTATAGCTTATATCTGCTATACTTAGGAATGAACGCATTCTAACTGAATGCCACTATGTTCATATTACAGATTCCCCAACCTCACTCGTGGCTTCATTTTAGCATTTAATTCAATTCCCAATCTCATTCGGGCCATGAAATTATCAAATAAGCACATTACATATGTGAAAACATGAATCATTTTTTACCCCGACCGGGACTCGAACCTAGGACTTATGATTACTAAGTCAAGGCGCTACCACTACACCACAGAAGGTTAAAAGGAATCCAACCTTATAGCTTATATCTGCTATACTTAGGAATGAACGCATTCTAACTGAATGCCACTATGTTCATATTACAGATTCCCCAACCTCACTCGTGGCTTCATTTTAGCATTTAATTCAATTCCCAATCTCATTCGGGCCATGAAATTATCAAATAAGCACATTACATATGTGAAAACATGAATCATTTTTTTTACCCCGACCGGGACTCGAACCTAGGACTTATGATTACTAAGTCAAGGCGCTACCACTACACCACAGAAGGTTAAAAGGAATCCAACCTTATAGCTTATATCTGCTATACTTAGGAATGAACGCATTCTAACTGAATGCCACTATGTTCATATTACAGATTCCCCAACCTCACTCGTGGCTTCATTTTATCATTTAATTCAATTCCCAATCTCATTCGGGCCATGAAATTATCAAATAAGCACATTACATATGTGAAAACATGAATCATTTTTTACCCCGACCGGGACTCGAACCTAGGACTTATGATTACTAAGTCAAGGCGCTACCACTACACCACAGAAGGTTAAATATATATATATATATATATATATATATATATATATATATATATATATATATATATATATATATATATATATATATATATATATATATATATATATATATATATATATATATATATATATATATATATATATATATATATATATATATATATATATATATATATATATATATATATATATATATATATATATATATATATATATATATATATATATATATATATATATATATATATATATATATATATATATATATATATATATATATATATATATATATATATATATATATATATATATATATATATATATATATATATATATATATATATATATATATATATATATATATATATATATATATATATATATATATATATATATATATATATATATATATATATATATATATATATATATATATATATATATATATATATATATATATATATATATATATATATATATATATATATATATATATATATATATATATATATATATATATATATATATATATATATATATATATATATATATATATATATATATATATATATATATATATATATATATATATATATATATATATATATATATATATATATATATATATATATATATATATATATATGTAGTTTATTGACAAAATATTACAAAAATATTACAAAAATATATTAATTTTTTTCTTTTTGCACAAAATAGCATAAGTAATAGAAACAATATTTTGTCCAACAAAAAAAATCTTAGCCTAAAGAACAATACAAATATTCTCACAAACTTACCAACAAAAGTAAATAATCATATTTATCTTAATGCCTAATTCTGAAATACAGTTAGAAGAATAGAATACATCCAAATATTACAAATTAACCTATACATACAAAAAATCAATGCTTTCCTCATTACAAGGTTGAATCTCTTCCTTATCTGTACAACTTTAGTACTTCATAAATATATTGACACAACTCGGTAATATGAAGCTCTTCATTCAAAAGTGATTGGACACTCAGATAGTTTAACATATTATATTTTTGTCTCACTGGTTGGGAGAAAGGATACTCAATTAGCACATGTTTTTCACTCTGAACTGCCATTTGATCACAAGCACATACTCTCATTTCTCATGGTGTTCTGCTCCACCTTCCAGTCTCTACACGCAACTCATGAGACATTACTCTTAACCTTGTGAATGCCATTCGCAAATAATCTGGTACAAACTCTTTGCTACTATACACTTTATGTACTGTCAACTGACTATTTAAAATTTGTCTATATGTAAGATATTTTGTGGCACCTTCGGGTTTATTCAGTATTACTGATTTTATTCCACTTAGAGCAGAAGCTTCCACATTATTTGCAATATATGAATTTAAAAATTGATAACCAGGTGTATTTTCCCGTCTGCAGATGTCAAATACCACATAGAAAGGTTCTTCATTGTTAACCTGTTGCATTTTTTTGGTTAAAAATCCCCTTCTTCTTTCATTAACTTCATGTACTAAAGCTTCCAAACCACTTTCTATTAAACATAAGGATATTGGAGTGTTGTTTCTCACTCCCAATAAACACTTTACTGCCCTGTTATAAAGTTTTTCCATGCAAGCTAAATTACTTGTGAACCAACTCTCAGAGCCATACAAAAGTGAAGAACTCAAAGCAGCTTTAAAAACTTTAACCTTATATGCATAGGGCATACTCATGTTATTTATGCAGAATATACTAAACTTATTGACTGTTGCCGTACCATCGATTTCATGCTGTTTAAGTACTGAGTGCATATTTGCATCATCAGTAAACCATGCACCTAAGTACAGATACTTTTTACAATAATCTATTTTTATGTTGTTTATCACTATTGATGCTTTATCTCTGTCTTTTCCATTAACAACAAAATACTTTGTCTTCTTTTCATTAATCACCATACCATAAGCATTACAATAATCTAATAGAGCCTCAAGTTTTGATATGCACTTTTCACGAGATGTACTTACAATCACCGTGTCATCCATCATTAAAAGAGTATGTAAATTTCCCAAAAAACCATCAATTCTCACTTTTTCTTTAATCATTCTCACTATTTTATCCATATAAATGACAAACAAAATGCAGCTCGTAGGAGCTCCTTGGCGTATACCTATAGATGTTCTTATTATAGCAGATTTTAACACACTTTTTGTACATGAATAAATATTTTGGATAGCTAACAACATAACCCTTCCACATCCCACCGACTTGAGACACTCGATTAAATCATATTTTGGTACCCTGTCGTACGCCTTACTAAAATCCACAAAAACTATATACAATTTTTGCTTCTTGCAAGCAGCATAATCCATCAGTAACCTTAAAGCCAAAATCTGCTCTATACACCCTCTACCCTTCTGAGCTCCGGTCTGACACTTATCTATATTAAACCATAAACTTAACCGTCTCATCAAAAGCATATCATAGATTTTTGCCAAGGTGTTCATTATACTTATGCCCAGATAGTTTCCGCAATCTCTTCTATCCCCAGATTTAAATAGAGTGATCAGTTTATTGTGGCACCAAGCAAATGGATAAAGGACATTTAAGAAAAGGAAATTAAAAATTGTAAGGAAAAAGGATAACCATGTCTGTGGTAGCATCGTAAATAAACCAGGACACATTCCAATATAACTCTTATCTTTTTTTATACTTTGCACTGCCATGTCTAACTCTTGAACAGTAAAGGGATCATCCAATATGGGAATATTAGGTGAGTCTGACACATCAATGATTTGATTAGGATTAACTGTCGGAGGATTAAACAAATTTTCGAAATGCAATTTGAAATTGACATCTTCAGGTTGCACATCATTGGGTTCCACCACATTGCCATTCCAGTTAATAGATTTCCATATAATTTTTGGATCATTTTTTTCAAATATTCTCCTCCATCGAGGGTGGTCTTGATCCCATCCATTAAACTCTAACTCCCCAGACTGAAAAACTCTGCAGTCTCTTGCTACATTATTGATAATCTTATTACCTGTCTCTAAAATATTAAAAATGTTCTCATTATGAATTTCAAATAATTATGGGGGCTGAGTTTCATTCATGACTAATTTGAATCTATCCAAGTCTACATTCTTATGGGAAGGACCCCGGGTTGTGTAACTGTTTTCAATATATTGAACATTATAGCAAGAACTACCTAAATTTAAAGCCCTCTCCATCAGCAAGGATGGCACTGTTTCCTGAATATCATTAAGATCAAGTTGAACCATTAGTGGGGCGTGGTCAGATCCTACAATATTCTGATTCATTTCAACAGATTTTACATATTTCAGTGTATTTTCTTTTAAGACACATACATCAATCTCAGATATCCAATTTGATCCTCTTTTAAAGGATAAACCTCCTTCTAACCTTTTACCCTTATATACTAGGTGATTACCTATCACCATTGTGCTGCCACGGCAAAGGTTCAGCAATTGTCTCCCATTTTCATTCACTCTTGTATCTATTACCCCTTCATATTTGTATGATTTGAAACTTTCATCATAAAGAATAGGTATACCTACACGTGAATTCAAATCACCCATTAGTACAACCTTATTGTGTTCATTCACAACTGCACTTAGGTTACCAAAACAAGCTGGCTGAAAATAAGGAGAGTCATTCGGTGGTATATATACCCCACCAAATACAAAGCCTGGAAAACATGACAATTCTAGCAAAATTTGACCCTCAACATTTACATTTACATTTTTGATATATTTTGAAAGCGAGCATTTTACAAGCATTGCAACGCCTCCCCTATTACCACAGTACTTAGAGGGGTTATGATAAGTGTAAAATCCTGGTACACTAATACGAGCAATAGTTTTTATTTCCAAAAGCCACACGATATGAAACCCGAAAATAAATGATAAAATATCAGAATTGTTCAATTTGTCCTTGACACCTGCAATATTCCAACAACACATATTGAGCTCACTGGTAAATACGCTATTTTGTGCACATCTTAAAAATACGAAGGAGCATACCTGTCAATAATTTCACCATCACGTAATAATATACGACGCTGATTGTCGTAATGGATATTAACACCTTGATTTTCTGGTCTCTCCTTTTCTTCTTTCTCCCTCTTCCGTAGTCGAGCAAGCTCTCTTCTTACAGCAGGATGTATATCTTTTTTCATAAATATAGATGAAAAGGGAGCCTGTTTATTCTTCAGCTTTTTTGCATTATCCAAAATGGATTTTCTCCTCTTCTGGTCATCTACAACTAAAAGTATTGGCCTCTTTTTTCTATCATTTTCTCGGCCAAGTCTTCTTATTTCCCACTCGGAGGTATCACACTGTCCATCATAGCCTACTGCTTCAAGAACATTTTTCACCTTTGCTTGATCACTGTCTCCTAATTCGTCGTCTTCCTCTGGGACTCCAGTAATAATAATCTTTTTCTGTCTGTCTCTGGCATCCAAAGATTCCATAAACATCTGTTGTTGATTTATTATGGAAAAAGCTTGATCTAATTTTGACGATAATTCAGTAACTTTATCCTTGACAGATTTAATCTCTTCTATATCCTTCTTCAAATTCCTTATTTCTTGCAACAATGTTGCATTTGAAGGTTCATCTTTATATTCACCTAATGCAGTTGCTAGTGCCTCTTTTAACTGTGTATTTGTAAGTTTATTTATCTGTGTTTGTGACAGGCCTTTTACAGTCTCAATACTATCGTAGGTAGGCATTTTTTATAAGAGTTTGCCTTGCTAAATCAAAGAAAAACGTTCAATAAACAGTA